>JH153672.1:22813-37490 GCA_000226015.1 Mnemiopsis leidyi | reverse complement strand
GTTAATCTCCTTTTATCGGCTTAGGTAACGTTCACTTTGTTAATCTTCCTTTTATCGGCTTAGGTAACTTTCACTTTGTTAATCTTCCTTTTATCGGTCTTAGGTAACTTTCACTTTGTTAATCTTCCTTTTATCGGCTTAGGTAACTTTCACTTTGTTAATCTTCCTTTTATCGGCTTAGGTAACTTTCACATTGTTAATCTTCCTTTTATCGGCTTAGGTAACTTTCACTTTGTTAATCTTCCTTTTATTGGCTTAGGTAACGTTCACTTTGTTAATCTTCCTTTTATCGGCCATACAGGGGGCCATTTGATTTTTACATCTTCTAGATTATGAAATAAGGATCATGGTTTTATCTCCAACAGGCATTGCTGGAGTCAAGAGAGGAACACAATCCTGGCGGACGAGATGGGTCTCGGTAAAACAATCCAGACAATATCTTTCCTCAACTCCCTGATGATGGAGGTTACTGACAGAGTTATCTAACATTTGATATATCCTTCCCCTACACAGTTCTATACGATCGTATCAAAACTTCCACAAGCATAGAACAGCGTACACTGAAGTTATCAATTCCCGTGTACACGGGAAATGATAATCAACCTCATTACCGTTGTTAATGAGATTGTAATGTTGGCTTGTACTAAGGAGTGCCGTGTTACATTTTAGAGGAGCTTTGTTATATGAACCCTTAGGGTTTATGCACTCCGCAAAGTACATTAAAGTATTGAAGTAGAATACATTTTATACATTTTATACATTCACACTCCTCAGCTCCACCCTAACACCACAGAGTTGTACTTGTTATATTGCGATGTGATTTTAAAACCTGGCCCAGTCAGGGAGCTCGATGACAATGTCCGAATGTCCGACTTCTAACGCTGTCACATTCCAGGGTCACTGTACAGCACCTTTCTTGATCTCTGTACCTCTGTCCACTTTAGTGAACTGGGAGAGGGAGTTCGAGTTCTGGGCTCCAGATCTCTACGTCTTGACTTACGTGGGGACCAAGGAAAACCGGGCCATCACCAGGTGTGTTTCAGTCACCATCTTTCTATTATTAAAATATTTACGAAAATTCCGATTCTGGGATTCCTGATAAAAACAATTGCTTCACTGTGATACAACGTTAATAGTAAGTTACCAAACATGAATGTTAATGTATTTCCAGAGAGCACGAGTTCTCGTACAGCGAGGATGCGTTCCACCGGAACACGACCAAGGCACAGCGAGTACGAAAGGGGACACAGCTCAAATTTGACGTTCTCCTGACCAGTTATGAGCTGATTAACGTGGACAACTCCTGCCTTAGTTCTATAGAGTGGAGCGTACTGGTGGTGGACGAGGCTCACAGACTCAAGAACAACCGGTCTCTGGTATGTTCCTCGTTGCGATTATACACGATAATTTATGTCCTCTGTCCAATGTATGTCTAATTCTTGGTCTTTGTTCTGAGACTCAGAGACTAAGCCTCTAAAATTGTACATAATGTTTTACATTTACGTTTATTGTATATTCGTGATTTATCCTAACATCGCGTAATGTATTCATCTCTCTCCCAAAAATCGAACCCAAACAAACCACCTATAGATTCCTCCTCCAAATACTTCAAGTTAAATAACCCCTGTTTCTCCCCCAGTACTTCAAGTCTAATAACCTCTGTTTCTCCCCCAGTACTTCAGAACATTGACAGTGTACCCTATACAATACCGTCTACTCCTAACCGGTACACCACTACAAAACAACTTGGAGGAACTCTTCCATCTCCTCAACTTCATGGAGAGCAAAACTTTCAACTCTCTGGAAGATTTCCAGAACCAGTTTGACAACATCGGCAAGGAGGAACAAGTTCAGGTATTTCACCGTTCACGGCAAATTCTTTATGAGAATTATCTTTCGGTGTTTTCTAAAAAACCACAAACATGTTTAAATGACTAGTGTTTAACGATTTATATAAAATCCCCACTATTCCAGAAACTGCACGACCTGTTGTCGCCACATCTACTGAGAAGATTGAAACAGGACGTACTTACTGATATCCCTGCTAAGTCTGAATGTCTTGTTAGGGTGGAACTTTCTAAAGAACAGAAGTAAGATACCGATATTCGTTTCTTGTTCTTTTGATTTAATCCTCATGCTCACATGTGCTTTGTCTCCTTGATTTTCAGTTTTAGCCTGGAACCCTAATAAACTTGAGTTAAACATTAGTTTATTCTTCACCAGGAAGTTCTATAAGCTGATTCTGACGAGAAACTACGAAGCTCTGACCGCTAAAGGTTACGGAAACTGCTCTCTGATCAACATAATGATGGAGCTGAAGAAGTGCAGTAATCACGCTTACCTAGTTGCTGCAGGAGCTGCAGTAAGTCTAACGGGGAATTTTTGATCTAATTTTATGTTGAACGACTTAATTTTAAAATCGAAGAACGTACAGAATGTTATTTTTTTAGAAAAATTAGCATGTTTAGCAATAAATGCACGATCTGAGTTCTTAACGTAACTGAAGTTCCATTCAGGCAGCGCCGAGAAACAGATACGGAGCGTACGAAGGTAACGCCCTGGTCCAAGGTTCCGGTAAACTCATCCTCCTCAAGAAGATGTTGGCGAAACTCAAGGAGACCGGCCACAGAGTCCTGATCTTCTCCCAGATGAGAATTATGTTGGATCTTTTAGAGGTCCGTTCTGACGATATTTTCATAATTAACTTTATCAACCCGATATATTTCATCGTGACCAACGAAAGTTTTAGTCGATCTATCGAATTTACGCTTGTCTGCTGATTTTATTCACTTCTGAATAACTGTTGGTTTCAGGAATTCCTAGACCACCTGGGATACAAGTTTGAGAGGATAGATGGAGCAATTACTGGAGCAGACAGGCAAGAAGCAATTGATCGCTTTAACAATCCTAAGTCTCAAAGTTTCGTCTTCCTTCTCTCCACCAGAGCTGGTGGTCTGGGAATCAACTTGGCAACAGCTGACACTGTCTTCATCTACGACTCTGACTGGAACCCTCATAACGACATCCAGGCTCTTTCTCGAGCTCACAGGATAGGACAGTTTAACAAAGTCATGATCTACAGATTCGTCACCAGAAACAGTATTGAGGAGAAAATCACTCAGGTTAATTAACTTTCTTTTTTTTTAATTTTGAAAAATTTTGATTCATGATTTGACAATTTTAGCCTGGGATCAAATTTCGAACTCCTTATTTTGTGTATCATAATAGGCAGGTATCCCTATCCTCAACTTACTCCAAACTTTCCTACCTCAGGTAGCGAAACACAAGATGATGTTGACACATCTTGTAGTCCGACCTGGGATGGGAGCAGCTACACTTTCCAAAACAGAGCTGGATTCTATTCTAAAGTGAGTATTGTAGTAATTACTTGTACTGACCTTGGTACGGATATTGTGTGTCACGAGATTTCTAGGATCTCCTGGATAGTAAATTACAGTTTAATGGGTCGTGGTATATTCCGACCCGGCTTTATTCTCACATGTCCAACTCTGAATTTTATCTAGGTTCGGAAGTAAGGACTTGTTTGGTGGAGCTGAAGACAAACAGGAGGACGAGCTGATAGACTACCCTGATGAAATGGTAGAACAACTGTTAGACAGAGAACAGAAGGGATCTGTTGAGAGCAAGGAGCAGCTGCTGGACGACTACTTCTCCACATTCAAAGTGGCTAGCTACTCTGTAAAGAAGATAGAGGAAGTGAAGGAGGAGGAGGAAGAGAAAGAGCCAGAAAAGGAGATAATATCAGACGATTTCGCGTTGGATGACCCGAGTTACTGGGAGAAGCTGCTGAGACACCACTACGAGCAGCACCAGGAGGGCGAATACGCCAAGATGGGCAAGGGAAAAAGAATCAGGAAAGCTGTTAACTACTACACTGAAGGTCTGGAGTCACTCAGCACCAAAAAGGATGAGGACGAGTTTGACGATCACGATGACAACGACTTCAGTGATGAAGAAAGTGGTCCAAGAAAGAAGATGAGACGCAGTGCCACCTTCCCCGTCAAACCCAACGAGGCCGCCCTACCTCCACTCCTCGCCCGAGTTGGTGGTCAGCTCGAAGTTCTCGGTTTCAACTCCCGGCAGAGGAGATCCTTCTTGAACGCGGTGATGAGATACGGGATGCCACTATCAGACGCTTACCACACAAACTGGAGACCTAGAGATCTCAAGAACAAGACAGAGAAGGAGTTTAACGCGTACGTGTCGCTCTTTATGAGACATTTGTGTGAGCCAGACAATGGGAACAGTCACTACTTCGCTGATGGGGTGCCTAAGGAGGGTCTTCCTCGTCAGCAAGTCCTAGCCAGGATAGGCGTGATGGGTCTGATACGACGTAAAGTTAACGAGTACGCTCACATTAACGGAGACTTACCCTCCCGACCTGGCTCCCCGGACAGTGTCACCACCTCCCACACTCAAATGTCAACACCCGCTTCAAGTACCCCACAACAAGCTCCTAGCACCCCCCAACCCGCACCAGAAACAGCCGCACCTGCTCAACCCGCAGAGGAAGCCTCGCCCACACGACCGGAAAAAACACCAGCTGCAGCCAACCAAACAGAAATTAAGCCTGCGGAAACTGACAAGTCAGAGAGGAAGACTGAGGATTCTTCTGAGAATCCTGCTGAGACGGAGGGTGAGCAGAAAGAATCTAAGGAGGATGAAAAAGTTGAGGCCATGGAGACAGAGAGTGAGGGCAAGGAAGATGGCGAAAAGAAGGAAGAAACCCCTGTGAAGGAAGAGGACGTGAAGAAGGAAAATAAAGAAGAAGCGATGGAGACAGATGAGAAGCTAGCAGAGAAACCTGCCGAGGAAGCAGCTGAAGCCACTGAACCCAAGGAAAATGAAAAGGTATGTGCTAAGGAGGCTCGGGTTAGCTCTGCGGTTATGAACCGGTCCAATTTGTTACATTTATTTATTTAAAAATTTGAAATTCAAGCATTGTGCGACAATTTAAGCTTTTTTGATAAGTGATTACTGCCAGGACGATTGGGTTTCCGTTTGGGAGAAGGAAGAAAAGAACGGAAGTTCTGGTACCAACCCACACCTGCTCTTCGCTGAAGACAATAATGAGATGAAGGCACTTAAAGTTGATGGCAGTGACACGACGAAACGCTACGAGGCGATCAAGGAGGCTTACGGTAAACTGTCTGACGAAGAAAAGAATGTGTTTGTCAAAAAGGCAGAGGAGAATAAGAAGTCTAGAGAAACGGTTAGTTAGACTCAGGATGTAGAACCTCCCGTTAATAAGAAGTTCATTATCTTAACTTGGTACATGCTCTGAAGTCTGAAATGGATCGTTTACACACATGATTTACATGAAAAACTATACTATTAACGAATACATTCATTTTACTTTAGCTGCCGAACGGCGAAGACAAGAAAGCTGAAGCAGAGAAGACTGCTGATAAGAAAGAAGAGAAGGCGGAATGCAAGACGGAGAAGAAGGAAGAAACTCCAGTTGCTGCACCTGCACCGCCTGTCGAGGAGAAGCCCAAGAAGAAGGTAGAAAACGTTGAAGCTGAAGTCCGTTGAGAACAAGATAACCGGGTCACTAATCAACTCACATCATCACTTGCTTATTCAAATTGAAGGACAGACTGTGGATGATCCGCTCACTAAACATTTTGCACATAAATTATCTAGGTCTGTGATAATCCCGTAATTCACCCAGACAGCATTTATTGACAACTCACATCACGTACAAACCGCATATCACTCACCAAAAAACCACAATAACCAACTATTGTGAGTGCTTTTCTTTTTTCATTAATCTGCGTTGTGGGATTTGATTTTTGCCTACTGTGGACTGAATAGTAATTTCCACTATTTTCTTCGCCAAATCCCCTCCGCACTCTTACTGACCACTTTTAATTTCAGTTTGTGTTCAACATCTGCGACAGGGGTTTCACTGAACTTCACAACATCTGGCGGGAGGAACACTTCTCAGGAAACACCTCCATCTGGTCCAGACTTCACGACTATTGGTAAGTGGCGGTATCGGTGGTGTGTTTTTTATATTGTACAAAAAATTTGCAGCATAAGAATGAAATTAGAGTTTGCAAAAGTACAAAAGATGTTGAAGTGATGAAAAAATCATAGATCGCAATCTTAGTTTTAAAATGTGATATCTTCCTGTGATAGTATCTATTTTGAGATCGTTGCCATGACATCCGATGTTACAGGCTGCTTGTTGGAGTTATTTACCACGGGTACGGCCGATGGCAAGATATTATCAACGATCTGAGATTCAATATCCTGAACGAACCTTTCGGAGGAGACCGCCGTCTCGAAAGTAAGTAGACATCACAGCTAGTTTCTTTTACAATTTTTTAAACTTTTCTCATGTACGAAAGTAAACTATAAACTACGCTACAAGCTAAACTACGCTACAAGCTAAACTACGCTACAAGTAAACTACGCTGCAAGCTAACCCCCGCCTTGACAGTAAGCGGCGAGGTGGTCGATAAGATAAAGTTCATGTCCCGACGGTTCAAGCTACTGGAACAAGCCCTGGTGGCGGAGGCCCAGGTCAACCGGGCTGTAGAGCTGGGAATCCAGCAGAATCCCAATCATCCAGTAATGAGTCTTAACGCCAGGTACACATTGTTTAGTTACTACTACTGGGTTTAGTTTAGTTTTGTTAGTTTGCTCAAGTCCTTGTTAGATTATTACTACTGGGATTGGGGATTGAAAAATATTTTTGAACTAACTTCTGTTCTTTGTCGTCTGTCAATACAGTTGGAGTTTTTTCAAAGGCTGGGTAACTGTTTTTATTAATAAAGATGTGAGTTAGATCAAATTTATAGCGGGATATTAGTTAATACCCTCTCTTCCATTGTGATGTCCGATACGTACCATGTCTTCTATATTGAACTCGACATCCAAATACATGTCTCATCCAACTGATGCATTTCATGTTTCACCACTCACTGACATCCACCATGACTTCCCAATTATTAGGAATCCATAATGGTCGAGTGTGGGTTTATTTATTCTTGTTTGTTTATGTCTATGAAAACCAAAGAGCTGAAGTTGTTGCTGAGTTGACCCGTCCACCAAAATGTGCTGAAGTTCAAGTACCCGGCCAGTTTTCTCGTTCCTTTATCCACAATATTTGCTCGTTCCTTGTTGCTTAATGTTTGTAGTTTCTGCCCATGTTGCCATGGCGACATGAATTGGGGCCCAAGAAAAAAGGACGAGCCGGATATGATGTGCACGAGAAATGGTCGTCAAGGAAACCAATAAGATCCACCGGGATGTCTTGGCCGATATCACTTAACCTGGTTTTACGAGGTATGCTTCGTTTTTTCCTGGGCCCCAAGTATTTTATTTGTGCGCTTTGTTTACTGCTGTTGCGTGAACTGTGACGTCCTATATTCATGACGTCACGTGACATCAAGGCGCGTTTCTATGGTAAACGAGAATGTGTGTGACGTCACATTTCACGCTGCTGCTGCTGCAAGGAGCGAGCAAATATCATATTTGGGGCCATCTTTTATGAGACTTGTGTTATTGTTACTTATTAAAACAGGACCATTTATATTTATCAGATTGTAGTTTATTCCACGATTGTCTTATCCAAGTTATTTCAGTGATTCGAAGAAAGATCAAAAACAAAGTAAAGCGTCGAATAAATCTAACAAGTCCAAAGACAAGCTTTCGGACTATAGGCCGGATTTCGGTAATTTTTTTCTTGCCTTATTATTTCTAGCAATCACCACTACTGGCACTGGTAGAAGTGATAGTACTTCTGCGTACATAGTGGCATAGAAATTTTACGCTTTGCCAGCCCTGATCGATCTGAACTAATCCTTGAAATAGCTATAATTTACCGGGGTCAACTTTTTGTCTTATTTGGAATAATCAGAGAGAAAGACAGAGCTTCAAAGCTTGGAAGTTCGTAATCGAATTTTAATCCTAAAACGAGGGGGCGAGGGGCATTTTTAATGTACAATGAATAAGATTAAGATGAAATGATATGGTTTTCAAAATACTTCTCGGAGCAGAACTTGTTATCTGTGCAGTGTACCCACTTCCCAGACTCCTTATCTAACAAAGTTCTTATCTAATTCTAACAGAACGCCTCTATAACAGGTCTGGGAACCGAAGTAAGCAGAGCGGTAGGGGACCGTCTCCTGACTACAAACCGTGTAACAAACCAGCCCTCATCTCCCGACCTTACATCAGTTCTAGCCAGCTCCCTTCTTAACACCGCCAACACTTCTGTCTCTAGTCTTACTGCTCTCTCCAGTATTTGCGGTTAGTTTCTCATGTCAGGTGACAATTGTTACGGGTTTTTGGCCTCCCAACTAGAAAAAAGCGCAGCGTTCTGAAAAACGCCGGAGTTAAACCTGGCGTTTTTTCGAATTAACGCGGTGTTTTTAAAAAAACCCGATGTTTCCTCACAATTGGACCCCATTTTTGCAAGCGGGGCCGCTTATTTCAGTTGCAGAATCACGGGGTCTTTAAAAAACACCGCGTTTACTCGACAAAAGCGCGGCGTTTCTGATCAAAACGCCGGGTTTTATTCTGGCGTTTTTGAAACGCCGCGTTTTTTATAGTCTGGCTTCGGGAATCTTAGCTGCTTAGCAGCTTAGATGACCGTTAGTTAACTGCAATCCGCCCAATTAAGAGACGAAACCAAATTTGATACAAAACCACATTTCAGGCGCAAATAAGTCAAAGAGAAGTGTGGCGGATGCTAACTTGCTGGCTGGACGTGAAATCATTCCCTCTCGTGAATCTGCCCTGCTGTTACGTGACAGTGTAATGACGTCACGTGATGCAGCGTCCACTCATGACGCAGCCCTGGCCAGCGCCTTGTTACAACAGCAACAAGTTCTCAGGCAGCAGTTTCTTTTAGCTCACTACCAACAGCTCTCCGCTTTACAGACCCCCTTAGTTCACCAAATTCTTCAACCTCAGGTATACGACAATGTGTGTATGTGTGTATGTGTGTATGGGTGTACAATGAACAATGATTTTGCAATAATAATTGGCCAGTCAGACCTGTTTCATTAAACATCAGTTTGATTCTGAATTGGGCCCTACCGACGAATTACTCCGGCACATTTTAGTAGACTGAAATACTTACTCCCTCAGCAAGAAAAACCATCAGCCTCCTCCTCCTCCGCCTCTTCCTCCGTCCCGAACAAAAACCAACAACTGATGAGCTTGCTTCAGAAGAATCCCGAGATGCTACAGCAGCTCTCCGTTTTGATCAACGCCCAGGACAACAGTAGTTAATGTTGTTTAACTTAGATATCTTAATTGTAGTGTTCACAAGATCATTAACATAATACGTTTCATATTTACGTTAAAACCGCTGCGTTTTATTTAACGTTTAATTTGCCGTGTAACCAGCCACAGTGAATTTGATAAGAGCTGAAAAGCTAGACTTTGTAATTCGACTTTTAAAGGGATTTAAAATTAAGGTAAAATACCGATGGATTGTTAAAACGCTATATTGATATTGTTGTATATGGTTGGGTTTAAATTATTCGCTTTAACGCTCTATTTTATTATTCATTAACAGAGGTTTAATAAAAATATATTTATGGAATTTGACTTCATTCACAAATTATATATAGCTGATTATTTAAGTTAATCACATTGTTTTACAATTCCTTTATCCGACCCATACTCATGTGGAGCTATTTAAATTTTCAGCAGTAGGCAGATTGGCTTTTGAGCATTTCATATATTTCCCGTATAAAATACTTAGGCACTTGAGATTTGGAAATTTCTTCCGCTGTATTTTGCTCTAACTTAAAGCCTCAATCCTCATCATAACTCTTCATCTCTTAGTGTGTTGAGTATAGTGTGAGTCGTCCATAGATGTTTATATTGTCCCGTCCATTATGCAGGTTATTTAAAGAGAATATGTTCTTGCCGGATTTTAATCTCGTTTTCAGATGTTTAACTGCCCGATTTACGGCAGTGTTTTTAAAGCTCATTGTTTTACAAATGATAACTTATGTGTTGTTTATTGATGCTTTTAATTTATTGTTAATCAAGATCATGAGCAGAATATGAAAATCAAACTATTTACCTTAGCCGTGTAATTTACTCTAAGAGGATAGTTTGATTTTAGCGCTGCTCATCAGTTGCATGTTATGATGTGTTTTTATGTTGATTTATGTTCAGATTGCATTTAAAAACCAAAGTCTACTCTTTCTGCGTCTAACAGTTCATTTTAACAGTCCACAGCTCATCTCACCACAAACAGTATATTAGATTTAGATGTCTTGAAAATTTTTAGTCAAAACATTTCACAGTTCACAGGGTGATCGGGGTTAGTTAGTTCCAGGTTTTACCCATAGCGTATGTTATCTTGTCCTATGTCTAGAAATTATTTCATGACATAATTTACACTCTAACACAATACCCCAGTGTCTTACTCTCCCTCTTTCTCTTTCCAGAGCTGCAGAACTGGAGTGCTTGGCTGAGTCTCACCAGCACTTGGCCCGGGAAAGTTTGGCCGGGAATCGTCCCGCAAACAGCGTCCTCCGGAAAGTCCTCAGTCAGCTGGAGGACATCCTGGCTGAGATGAAAAACGACGTCAACAGGTAATTTTTTTTGGTTCGATAATTGGTTTTCATCGTTTAGAAACAAACATGGTGTTCTGTTAATACAATTCGAAACTGACGGGGTATCCTCAGGCTGCCTGTGGCAATGAGTAAGATTCCAACGGTCACAGAACGACTGCAGATGACCGAGAGGAACATCCTCAATCGACTTTTGGCGGCGAGAAACTTGGAGAATGGCGATAAAAGCGCCGCCGCCATAATTCCCGGCGTCAATCCAGCGCCGCCTATCGTATACTCCTCCCCTCCCACAAGTACGAACATTGGCTCCAGCGTTACTCCAGGTAGCTTATTGCTTATACATTGGTCCCACTTTCGTTTCCCCCTGTTTATGGGATTACTTTACATGTTGACTATCTATAAACAATGAAATTTACAAATTATATCACACTTTTCTCTTTATTTTTTACTTTTTCCTGCTATGAATTTAAAGGTTTGATTGTAAGATAATAGAAATTTAAAATCGTGATTGGAAATTGTGTTTAAAGATCACTCTGACCTGGAGATATTTCAGGAATGAAGATCCAGCCGAAGCCGATAGCAAACTCAGCAGCCTTGTCAAACCAACTGAAGAACAACAACACAATCTTATCTCCCCTAACTCAGCACCTACAGGCGGCCCTGAAGCAGCACCAGGCGATTCAGCAACAACAGGTTTAAATCTTGCTTCGACAAGATAAGACTCGTAGATGATCTGTGCTACTGTTCGAAGCTTAAACTCAACATGCTTAATCGATGTTGCACGACAGCAATATATGTGAAATGACAATACTGGATTATGTGTTAAAATCAGTTTGTCCTTGTTCCCAAAATTTTCTTTCAAACTTTTTTGTTTGAATGATAAACATTGTTTTTGTTTCAGCTGTTGTCGCAGCAACTACAGAACGTGTTCCTCCAACAGCAGCAGCAACAAGCGGCTGCTGCAGCTGCTGCGGTGGCTAAGAGCTCCAACTCTCCTAACGCCCAGAAACCAAGCGATCTTATGGCAAACCGGTAAGTCGCGTATTAATTCTGCAGACATTTGTCATGCTCACTCTCTAGACATTCGACAACGATTCTCTGAAACCTGAAATTCCTGAAATTATAATAGAAACGGAATACTAAATGAGGGGAAGGAGAAGACACTGACCATGACCATAACACTCTGGAATTTGACCCATGGTCAATTGTCTATGTGACCATAGTAATATTGTAGTCATTTGACCATGACACCCGGGCGTAGGCCAAATGGTCAAAAGATCGTGGTCATCTAAGCCCCCCCGCCCCTATTTTGGAATTTGAATTGTTGGCCTGTTCACGAAATGGATACATTTTAAATAAAACTGTTTCTCTCAGGCTTCAAAGCATCATTAGAAGTCAAGCTGCTCATTTGGGGCTGATCAGACCCCAGAACGCTACCACTAGCACCCCCAACATCGTTCTGAACAACAACCTCGCTGGAGTAATCCAGAAACAATCTACTTCGCAGTCTTGTAAGTTCTCAGTTACTGGACTTATCAATAGAAAGAACATAGAAACCTTGTTTAGTCACCACACTAAGATAAATCTATAAGAATCATGCTTATCTTTGGTATTGGTCCTTATTAATAGGATCTAAACCCAAGAATAAACCTAAACTCATATTGTGTATAAGAGGAAACCACAAATACTGAAATTTAATTATCGTTGCGTCATTGTTCTACTTCTTCAGCTTCTCCGGGTGACATCGTTAGCACCACGGCTAGCATTCTAAAAAGTGTGCTGGAGCATCAGCAAGCCGCCCAGCAGCAAGCCGCCCACCAGACCCACCAGTCTAGTGAGTAAGTGTGACCAAACTTATTTTGATTTATTTGTAAGTTTAATTGTAAAACTGTTGATATTGTGAAATCGTAATTGATATTGTAAATTATAGTTGCAAAATTGTTAAAATAGGTAAATCAATATCAGTCCTGTTGCTTGATTTATTCCACATTCGTTACGGTTAAAATAATTATAAGGGTTCTTGTAATTACAGTGTTCTGAAATTCTTATATGATTTATCTGACTTGGAGTAGAAAGAACCAATGATTGGTTGTTGTGATACCACGAGAATGATTAAGATCAATTCTGCAATTCTCTGCAATTTTCTGATATCACAACCTGGCCTCACAAAATGATCATTACCACTGACAAGTGGCATCCCAGAATTTTCCGTGGTCAAGATGGACATTTATGGTCAAATTTCATAGCCGTCCACCATTTTGACCATGGAAAATTTGGATGTTTGTCATGGTCAGAATTTTGACCATTTGTCCACGGTTATATTAGAAGTTTGACCGTCGAATTTGGACCACGACACCAGATGTAGGCCAAACAATCAAAAAAATCATGGTAATCTTAAAGCTACACCTATCCCCACCCCCATCACAATACCAGTTTGATCCATGCCAATATGATATTCTAAATCTGATTTAGTTTTCTCTTTTCAGATGAGAAGTCTTCTTCGCGAACCTCAGATAATAAAGCTCCTATCGTCATCGAATGAAGAACCGCTTGCGCTGTCTCCATTCCTTTAAATTTCGTGCAGTAACTCCAGTGACTCGAAGTTTTGACTCCAGTGTGATGTTTCCACTGGCAGTGCTTGACGTCGAGAGAGACACTTTTTGTCACCGACAATGATTTGAGATTTGTTTGCCAAGATGATTCAGTTTTTAAGATGAACTTTTTGTCACCTTCAATGAGCCACCGACTCATCAGCTGTTCACTTTGATCTATTTTTAACGATTCTTCTTTACAAAAGTATAGCATTTTATTTTTCCTAATTCATAATCTTATTACCATCTTACTTATATCGATATCATTAATTCCAATCTTATGTTCGAAGTTAAGCGATTGTTTGTTTTAACTTAGAGAGAGTGACAGTGACAGTGACAGTGACAGTGGCAGTGACAGTGAGAGAGAGTGAGACTCTCACCTGTCACTGTCACTGAGAGAGGGAGAGGGAGAGGGCGAGAGAGAGATGTTGAAATAGTTTGTGCCTCAATCTATGCCATTGCCACGCTCCAATCAAAAACTGGAACGTCGTTGGGCTTACCAGAGGTAAGGCTAGAAGTAGATACATGTCCATGATCGGGCTAGAATCCTCATAAATCGACGGAGCAACCTCTTAACTAAAAGTATGGTTTATAATTATACTTACCATTGAATCATCTTAGACACGCATCGTCTATTAGTATTGACGAGATGATATTCGTCTATTTCAAACGTTCTACATCTAACTAGACTGTAGACCGAGACGGAAAATATCGGAACACGTGTCGCAGCACCTACCGCGGCATGCAATGTGCCGTTTAAAAAAGTTAGGATCACGTTCACCGTTACGTATATGGTATAGCGGGCCGCGGCATGTGTGTATATATCCTCTGCGAGTACGAGATTTGAGTTTTTCCAGTTGAACTTGAGCGAGAGCAAGTTCCGATTTTAATTTCATTTAGGTTGAAGTTGTCAGACGTTGCCAGAGGTCCTCTGGCATGCCTCCATGTACTCGGCGATCCGCTTGTCCGTCTTCTGCAGCTCGTTTACGGTCTATCCGCAGCTTGAATCACTTTGACTTATCAGAGTTGTCTCTCTTCTCCTGCGTCAAGGGTTGCTTCTACTTCTAGTTCTTACTTCGGTTTGGAAAGAGGAGGCTTAATTTCTTGTCGCGGTGATACCCGACTCACGCAGCTAAAGCTGAACGAGATCGTTTCGTTAGAACGTTAGACGGATATAATCTCGTCAATGCTGCCGTGTGCCGCGACGGCGAAGCGGCAACCTCCGGCGCGCGGCCACAACGTGAGACAATGATAAACGAATCTGGGTCAGGGTCCTCGTCTTAGATTTTTTATTTTTCCATTGATGGAAAACCTCCTCGACAAGAGCAGGATCGGAGCAGGCTTCCTAGAGTTCATGATTCTGGTAGGAAGTTGATTAGTTGACGAGATGATATCCGCAATGCTGCGAGCCGCGCGCGAGTCGGGTAATGTCACTATTGTAACACATAACACCTCGACAAGTAGGACTAGGAAGTTTAACTTTAAGTTTGAAGTTGCCGTGTCGAGATGTTACCC
>JH153669.1:49631-71224 GCA_000226015.1 Mnemiopsis leidyi | reverse complement strand
CCCTACTCGGCCCTCCACAGCTTTCCGGCGGCATTTACCGATTGATTCGACTTCTCTGAGACACAGGGCAACAAACAGGCCCAAAAATGGGCATCCCCGAGGTCCAGGCCGGCTAGAATGGCCAAAACCCGAAAAAAGGCCTTAATTAGGGCCCGAAGGCCCGGACCACGGGTCTTCCCCCGGCATTGGCTGCACTCACCAGACCATGCAGGACCACCCTGGGGCACGATTGGCCACTTCACGTTTCATCCAGGGCCCCATATCGATGTCTCATTATATAGTTTTTTGCATATTGGTATTTCAAAAATTTGACCTTATTTTGGGGTTTTTTGCCCTCTCTAGGTTCATTTAGGCTTTATATCGTGTTTTACATACTTTGTTTATCTATTGACTTCTTCAGAAGTTCAATTTAAGCCAAATTTATAATTCCCACAAAATTCCCATGAAATTCCCACGAAATTCCCATGTCTCACAATGTCTCAGGAATGTCTCCAAATATGAGGAATCATGGACTCGTTCAAAAATATGCGTGATTCAGCTTTTTTCGGTCTTTGCGACTTTTTTAAAAAGGCTGTTACATAAAATTCGTATCTGATATAGCTTCACAATTTATTCTGAAGTCAAGCACATGTATCCTAGCTTGATTTTCAATAGATATTATCTTCTTTTACGTTTTTATAAAAATATTGCTGGGAATTGAAGTCGAAATTTCGAAAAATTATCAAATTTCTGGAAGCTGGCAGGTCTTTTTATTATTTTGGTCAGAAAGACATTTAATGGATTTTATTAACTGTCAATTGAAGTGCAATTCTTTAAAAAGTTAAATTTACCCAATTTGCATGGGAGTAAGACCTTTTTTTAACACGAATAGATTCGAAATTTACTTGTTTCGAAAATTAAGCAAAATTTCCAAAGCTCATAATTTCATAAAATAAGGACAAAGTTAGCTAAAAACCCAACATATAACTTTATTTGCATGCCCTTAGCATACAGAAATTTCACGGGCTATCACATTTAACAAAATCTGAGCAGCAGGCCAGATTTAAAATGTTTTCGTAATTATCGCTAAAATTACGTAGATAGCAGCCAACAATACTAACTCACTATCTTCTCTAAGTTTCAATACATCATTTTCAAAATAGTAAATAAGTGACCGCGGCGTTGGTTGAAACTGATCCTAACTCAATTTCCAATCGTCATTGCCTATTGCTTACGTGCACGGTGCACCATAGGTTCCACCTTCATTTGCAACTTCTAAGTGACGATGTGACTTTTTTTTTATTTCACTGAGTTGAATAAACTTGAGAACAAAATCATGTTGGAGAGGATCACAAGCTATATACTTTCAGTTTTTAGCTCGGATTTTTTCCACCCAGCCGGCCGCGAAGCGGCCTTAAAAAGGCATAAGGTGGTTAGAAATCGGGACATTTGGTAGAATAGTGGGGTTAGCAGGATGGTGGTCCGTCGCCGTGGTCGTCGTGGTCGTCGTGTCCCGCTCCTTTATCAAAACAGCGATTGCGCAGGGTTAGATTGTTTTTAATTCAATGCGCCGCGCATCACTAATTAAATTTAATGAATGAGATCGTGAGTGTGGGATTTGATTAATGATTGGTCTTGCGAATTGGGGCATGCCAATCAAAGTTTTTGTCTGTGTGATGGAACTGCCAACAAAAATAATAAACATAGTCGGCTAAAACAAAAAGTCACTGAAAATCACGATAATTGATCGATTTGGGCGGTGCAAAATCAAAATGTGCATTGTGACATTAGCGATAAAGTTGTTTGTTTACTTCAATCACTCTTCGTAAATGATGAAATCCGACTTGTGGGTACTGCAGTGTACAAAGGGTGTGAGGGACGATGACTTGATGTCTTGTTAGCAATCAGCTTCTGTACGCCACTTTAAGTTCCAGACATGACTGAAGCACCGTCTGTGTTATTGGTTATATTAACATATTTTTTTAATGCTCAGATATGGCGATTAAGAATTTTGACTAGTGTAATAATGAGATATGACGATTAAGAATTTTGACTAGTGTAATGATAATCGACACTGATACTCAAAATGGAAGGACATTAACAATTTTTAGATCATTCTGATACCAGATAATAAAAATATAACTTTAACATTCCAGTGCAGTACTTACTAACAGCATGGTATTCATTAAGTCGCTTATTGGTGGAAGTTTCTGTATTATTATATGACATTGTTTTAAAACTGCTAAATTTTCGTTGGTTTGATTGTAAAATTAGGATCACATGACCGACTCGATTTACGATATGCAGCCTTTCGTGCCGCCTCCTTCTTTTAAAATCAGGATCAAACGATTGACCTAATTTACGATTAGCAGCCTTGCGTGCTGCCTCTTTTGCTTTCAATTATTGCATTGGTTACGTTTGTGGGTAAAAAATGTTTGATGTAGACTTACAGAATTGGACCTCCGAAGCATTTTCATACGTATATTGAGATGATTCAAGATCCGTGACACAGCTTTTTATTCTTTAGCAAGAATAACTCCAGTTCTTACGAATCTTTGAAATCGAAGAATGGTGTATCATCTGAAGATATGTAAGAATCATCTATAAAATCGTTCATTGAAGATGAGCTGCTACATTGAAGTTGACTACACTCCTCTACCTCTTTAGAGGTGCTGTGGCCTGCCACGTCATCAATGAAGCAGTTCTTACTCTTAGGTCTCTGCCCCCCACCAATCTGTCCTTTATGAGCAGCACGCATCTTTACCGGCCTACTGGAACTGCACCCCGATACGATATCAATGGCATGTATGGCACGGACGGCATGATACTTACGATGCGAAATCAATGGGAAGCACGATGTTTGTTTTTTTCTGGGTTTCTGTCCCCCACTGCCCACAAATCTGTTATTTACGGACGGTGACACCACGCTTCTTAACCAACCTACTGGAACTATACTCTGAGTCCGATACAAAATCAGTGGCTTTTGAGGCGCGGACAGAATAAGACTTTCGATGCAGAAACGATAGAGAAAACGCTTTATGGTTTGTTGTTGCCTGATGAGAACGTATGCTGGGGCAATTTTCATCATGATCATAGTTAATGTGATTAATAATAGTTTCTAATGTAATTTTAAGTTGAAGTCGCACGGGCGACTGTTTTGGAGAAAGGATCATAGACTTCACGTCTTTTGACTTGTACGACTCTCTTTTGCTTCCAGAAACTTTTGTTTCTCAGATGGCTGCATGACGTGCACCATGCACTTCTGTCCCATCCTCTTACGGGGACGTAGTTACTGTAACAGCAGTTGCAGACACTGCTTGTATAACTGGAGCTAGAAGTGCACCTCTATAGTCTCTACGGCTGTTTAATCCCACCCTTTCTGAGGTGTCAGTCCCGCCCATCAATGGGGGAAATGTTCGCTGTCAAGCCCAAATGGTAAAATACGGGGAAAATGATTGTCAAAAATTATAATAAATATCACACAGAATAGTGTGTCCAAGTTTAACTGTTTATTACTAATTGTGCTCGGACCTGGCTCTTGATTGTTCTAGACCTTTCCACCTCTTCCCGTTCCTATTCCCTTAACCTGAAGCAATTTATTTCATTAGTATAAACGGTTCTCATCATAAGAAAGCGGCTGTTTTAATTATTGATAGATTAAAATGAGAATAATTAATCGAGAAAAATTGCCTCTGCTGAGCTGGGTGAAATTGAAATTCATTTGATTGTTACGTCATAGTTCAATCATAGTGGATACCGTTTACTGTACCCCGCGCCGTTTTTAGGCGCAGTGGGGGGCCGGGGTACAGTGAGACTGGGACATCTCAGTATCTCACTGCACCCCCATGCATGCCAAGAATCTGTATGACAAACTTCGAACTGAGATCTTTAGTGTAGAGCTTTTGAAGTTTTACACATTCAGCCCTAAATTCTTCAAGTTTACTGGACGATACAAACTTGTGGAATAGATCTAGACTGTGGGTACTGCAGTGTATAAAGGGTGTGAGGACGATGACTTGATGTCTTGTTAGCAATCAGCTTCTGTACGCCACTTTAAGTTCCAGACATGACTGAAGCACCGTCTGTGTTATTGGTTATATTAACATATTTTTTAATGCTCAGATATGGCGATTAAAAATTTTGACTAGTGTAATAATGAGATATGACGATTAAGAATTTTGACTAGTGTAATAATAATTGACACTGATACTCAAAATGGAAGGACATTAAAAAACTAGTATAGTAACACCATCATGTTTTAACATGAAGAGGCGAAGCTGGAACATCAGCATTCAGCAAGAGGAAGGGGAGTATGAGGAAGAAGTACAGCGCGAGCAGCAGAAGTGAGAGCTTGAGCGTCAGCGGCATTATCAGTATCAGTTGGGGAGGTGTAGGATGATAATCGGAGGAATAATCAGCTGCAGAAAGATCAGCTACAGTATCAGGTCTAGTATTGAAGTATTGAAGTATTCGAGGGTTGAGTGGAAGAGGCAGCAGTAGCCTACTTAGCAGAAGCAGAAGCATGATGTCATGCTACATAACAACGAGAGGAAGGAGCACACGATGTAAAGATCGGGGGATTAACTACCGATGGCATGGGGCTTCCCTTGCCATCGAGACCTCTATTTGAGATCCACTATAATATTTAAAGTAAAATATATAAAAAACAATATTTTGCCCCTCCCCTATAAGACAGCTGGGGCGATCAAACAATTTGAATTGTAAAAGCAGATATGTATAACTTATTGAAGAGAAGACGTGAAAAACAAATATGAAGAAAAAATAAAGCAAAAAGAAAAGAAACTTATGACCTAATGGACGTCAGAATTGTGGCGTGTGTGATATAGTGAAAGAAGAAAAAGAAATTACCTATCAAAAGCTAAAAAAGAATTATCAGGTTAGAATGGAAAGGTCACAGGAAAATCTATACAAACAACCTGTAATCTGTTAATTACAAGAGCTGGTATATACTGGAATTTAAAACAGTAAACATGTCAACTTTTTTTTCTCGTATTTTGTTACCAATCTCGGAAATGATGATACAGATTTGATTAGAACATACCTGTGTCTTATCTTTTTCTGTCAAGTGTTAACAGTAAATTGATTTTTTTATCTAAAAATACTTGAAATTGAATAAATATTATGTACCATGGTGGTGGCAGTGGATCTCAATATGATCAAACAGATGTATCGAAAAATATGTAATTACATGTTTATTAAATATTGTTTACAAGTGTCAAAGAATCAGTATCTATTCAAAAAGGGCTGTAATCTACTACTGTTTTTAGCACTTCCAACTGTCCCGTAACCACTTTAGGCTACAGAGTTTGGAGTTCTCTCACAAATATCAGTTGTAGGAGTTCCTTTGAATGGGACGTCGAAAGTATTTCATCACTTAAGTCGACATACATGACAAGAATCTGTTCGACAAACATCGAACTGAGATTCTTAGTGTAAAGTTTTTGAAGTTTAACACACTCAGCCCTAAATTTATCGAGTTTACTGGACGATACAAACTTGTGGAACAGATTTAGGTTGTGGGTACTGCAGTGTACAAAGGGTGTGAGGGACGATGACTTGATGTCTTGTTAGCAATCAGCTTCTGTACTCCACTTTAAGTTCCAGAAATTACAGAAGCGCTTTCAAAGCACTGAGTTATCTGATTTTTACATTATTATTATGAGATATGACGATTAGGAATTTTGACTAGTGTAATAATAATTGACACTGATACTCAAAATGGTTGTACACTTAAAATTTTAGATCATTCTGATACCAGATATTAAATCTATAACATTCCTGTGCAGTCCTTACTAACAGCATGGTATTCATTAAGTCGCTAATTGGTGGAAGTTTCTCTATTATTATTTGACGTGTTGTTTTAAAACTGCTAAATTCTCGTTGGTTTGCTTGTAAAATTAGGATCACATGATCGACTCGATTCACGATATGCAGCCTTTCGTGCCGCCTCCTTCTTTTAAAGTCAGGATCACACGACTGACCTAATTTACGATTAGCAGCCTTGCGTGCTGCCTCTTTTGCTTTCAATTGTTGCATTGGTTACGTTTGTGGGCAAACAAATGTTTGATGTAGACTTACAGAATTGGACCTTCGAAGCATTTTCATACGTATATTGAGATGATTGAAGATCCGTGACCAGGAATGACCAATTTCTGGAAAACTACTTCTACTCTCCCGAACTGAAAGCTAGTCCGAAAATTAATTTTGCGGTTTCGAAAAACAGTCCGCTTCGGACAAGAGTCCTCTAATAAACTTGATTCTTTTTAAGCAACTGTCCTTCTTTTCTCATTTCTTGGATGATAGTTGTGTAATTCTCCGACAAGGTTAACAGGATCTTAGGTGGTTGGCGGCGTCTTCTTCTGATTCTAGAACATAGCGGAACTGAGGTCCTCGTCTACAATCTTTAGCTCTGCAATGGGATTCCTTACTTAAAGAC
Organism: Mnemiopsis leidyi; assembly: GCA_000226015.1. NCBI lineage: Eukaryota > Metazoa > Ctenophora > Tentaculata > Lobata > Bolinopsidae > Mnemiopsis > Mnemiopsis leidyi. Next base: position 64,788 of record JH153669.1, on the reverse strand, counting down.
AATAGTGCGAAGATTCAAATATTTTGAAAATAAAAATACCTATATCACTTAAAAATGAAGCTGAAGTTAAATCATGTAACGTGTCAACTTACTTGTCCCCGGAGTTTTTCTAAAGAAATGCCGAGTTCTGTTAGGAGGTTTATGGCTGTGTCGGCAATAACTCGCGCCTTTCCGGAATGCATGGGCACAAACCCAAGAAAGGTCTCTTGTATCTCAGCCTCACATCCAGCTTATGACACCCACTTCAAAACAATGCAGTCTTGGAAGCTGGAGTTCACGGTGAAAAGTCGTAACTGTTTGACATATCCCATCATTCCTAACACTTATGGCGAGAGCTACCCTTTGGTGAACTGTTTGGGGAAAAACAGTGACTTTGTATCCCACGTGCGAAATGACAGACCGATGAACTGACTCTACCTGATGTTATCCCATAAAGATAAAGCTATCCACAAATGAAACTGCAATTGCTCATAGAACATATTGAAACTGGACATGCTTACAAGATTCCATTTACCTCTGAGGTTGATTTCATCTTCATGAGTGAGTCAGCCATCACAGCCTGTTTATCAAAGAAGACTTTCACTTTCTCTTTCTTTTCAGCGGAAATCATCGAAAAACAGAAAGTCTACTAGGAACTAAGAAAATACCGAGGCCGAAAAATGCTGCAACTGTAATCTACCCCATAAAGCTTGCCCAACCATCTAGCATCCTTCCCGTACATAAGTGGAGCCTTAAATTTTTTCAGAAAATAATCTCTGTCTACGATTGTGTGATGTGGCGGAAAAATTTCATTATCTCCGCAGTAAGGTTCTTTTATGGCATGATTTCGATCCCTTGTAAATTGCAGGTTGTTGAATCCAGCCGCCTGTAAGGAAAGCATCACAACCATTGCTAACAATAACATCCACAATAAGACTCGAACTCTGAAAATACTTGATTAAACTGCAATTTTTGGAAACACTAGTTTAGACCAGGACAGCTTCCATAGTGTTGCCATCACTGTCCACCTTAGTTCCTTCACTCGAACTCCTTTATTCTCTAAATCTTGTTAACAATTCGCCATACCAAATGGGTTTTCTCTCCGTGCTTCTTACAGAGGCCGCAAAGCCTGGAGTAAACTTTGAAAGCAAGAACTTTGTTTGTTTTCTTACCGACCAGCACCTCCTGGAAATATACGTTCCATAAAATAATTCTAGGTATGCCTTCGACTGAAATATGGGTAAAAATGCTTGCTTTTTTCAAGAGTCTTAGTCTAACATATCATCATATCTTATAGCAGTAAGTGTGGGTCATTTACCTGATTGTGAATCCATATTAGCACGATTATGCCAAACAAAATCGATTCCAGGACGTTATAGCTGAAGGACTATTTAGCTAAACGGGTCTTTTCAGCTAAAACATGATTTAACTGAATAGTCCTCGGATCGGACCATTAAGCTAAAATATTACTTGCTTCTTTTTAAGCTAAATCTTCCACTTTCCGGACCATTTAGCTAAACATTTAATTTGGAATTTATCATGTTTAATTCACAGATTCATATAGAATAAAGTAAACAACGTATTTCTCTCTCCGGTATATGCAAAGTCCCAGAGCAGCACTCAGCAGGTTCTCTCCTTGCAAGCTCGTCATGTACGTAAGTGGGATGGCGATGTCTCATAAAGCGGTTAGGGGTCTTAGTAGCTTTGTGTCGTTCTCGTCTACTACCCATTCGAGATTGAGAAGATCTTGCAGTTAAGGTTCGCCACCCCTTCAAAGTCTAAGGCTCTAAGAATATCTACAACAATCTCCTTTGTGATGATTATTGTTCAAAATTTCTGATTTGCGACAAGGTAAACGCGCTCGTTTTAGGAAATGTTAGTCGACGTTTCTTGACTCTCGAATGACCGCCTCGGAAGTTGATTGCAGCTTCTCTAACTATGTTTGTGACTTGACAAGCTCTCTATCGAACTCAAAAATTTCCTAATCCTATCATAAATTATTGAAAAGATAAAATCACATTTATTCATCTCTCCACTTTACAGCGATGTAGCCCATATATCTAATTATAGATATATTAACCTGTGAAGGATCCCGTGGAAGTTCTCTGTTTCGATACTCGATAGTGGAAATGGCTAGAGCAGCGTAGCCCTCAGGGCATACCCCGTAAAGTAGCAATAACCCTCGCTTGTTCATCGAGCTCGGCTACTGATCTGCGATAGAGGTAGCACAGCCAGATGGTTAAGTTATATTTCAAACTGAGAAATGAGACTCTTGTTCACGTTATATTTGATTCTAATCGCGCTAATGATTTAAGGGGAGTGTCAACTTAACATTGATTAACATCATTTTAAATGGTTGAAAAGATTGATTCCCGCCATAACACTCTTTATTTCGAGTAAGATTTTCATATCGCAAGGAATGCGACAATTGAGTTGAGAACGTAAAGCTAATAAATAATCAATACACATGTTACAATTAGTCAATTAACTAATCATACAATTAAATTAGTTAATACTAACGACTTACATGTACTGTTACTATCAAAAATTGTTTCCTACATGAAATTCTGTTTTACTGACTAAGGATTGAAAAGTTATGGGTCCCTTGAACTGTCCATTAAATAAGAAATACTCCTAAATAGCAGTTGATTTGCAACTGACACAAACTACCTCTTTTGTCTGTGTTGTTACTGTGCAGCTTTCTTTTCTAAATCTATTTTGGATCTTCCAGGGCCACTTCGGTGTGACTGGACGAGGTGTGGGAGACTGGGAGTCGCGGGAGTAGGAGGTGTCTCCCGGAGGGCAAACTGTCATCTGCATTCTGAAAGGTTCCTAACGGTTTGCATCCCATCGTGTCGCCGTTTCCCGAAGGTCCAGTCATATCACTTTTCTGGCTTGCAAAGAGCCTCCTTTTTCCTGGTTCTACATCGACCTCCACCGGCGTCTCCGATGAAAATTGCTGAAAATTCATGGATTTAAATTAAACATTACATATTTGTTGTATGAGGTTTAATTGGGTCTAGGACAACTCGCCTAAGGACAACTAATTAGAGTGGGGATCACATTACAGCTAGATATTTACATGAAGCAAAGATCAGTGAAGGTTTTGGTGGATAACCTGTCAAGCACATGGATAGTGCGATCGTCCGCAAAATGGCTTGATACTTCACAAGTACGCCTTTCATGTTTAATATGGCTGTTATGGCTTCTAAATCTTACTTTTATAGAATCTGAGGTACAACCCACTATATATATATGATAGTATAAATATGTTAACATATTTATATGGTCAGGGTCCAGTAGGGTCCAGCAGGGAGGGGCCTCAGAATATGTTTGAGGCTGGAGGGATGGGGGGGGACAGGGGAATTTCCTCAGAATTTCCTCTTCTTTACCCTGCCCCCCCACCCCCCGGAGGGATGCCGGCCCCCAACTCATGGAGGAGACCGGACGGCCCTGTAACAGCTGTAGAATTTTGACGATTTCCATTTTAATACTACACAAAGGGTTTATAAGGGGCATAAGATGACCTCGATATTTGGCCACTTGGTCTAAATACAGACTACGAATAGTAGAAAACACTTTTTAAGATGGAGCAAATTAATAAGTTTACATTCCCATTTTACGAGCTCGATTTATTACGATTAAGCAAGAGCGGACTGTCTTAAAAAGATCAAGTAACGGCAGAACTTACAGTTCGCCGAAAGGCACTTTTATCTTCAATATTGTCAAGTGTAGTTCGGAACTAAATTCATCGCTACATTAATTGTCAATTATGAATATGAGATAATTGTTGACTTATCAAAATCTGCTACGTTAAACTAGGGCAGTTCAGCACCAGCCGAGATGTGGATTTTTTGTTGTTATTTGTTACACCAGGATTTTACAGGCTAATGCCCTCGTCAAGTAAAAGGGGCAGAAATTGGATAAATGTGCACAAAGGCCCTTTTAATTATTCAAGAAAGCATGAACATGAGCTCAGGGTATTCATGATCATTGAAAGTATATTCATACTTACTTAATCGTGACAAGGGAGGTTTTGAGTTCAGCAGGCGCCCCACTAAAATACACGATAATTATAAATTTATACAAAATTATGGTGTATACAAACTGATGACAAACAATTATGACCGATAGCCAAATTGATGATGAGGATCATGAAAGAATTTGAAAGGTGAGGAAACTAGAAATGAAAGGCCAGACTTTAAAAGCACATATAAAAAAGTTAAGGTGGCTGTCAACGAGATATATTCCTTGCCACAGTGTAGCAGCTACGCTCAAGAGGTCCGGACTTTCATGTACAATATGATTTTATGATTGTGAACTTACTCAGTATCTCGAATGGTTACTTGACAATACCTACTGCTCCATATTTTCTATTTAAACAAATGATTGTCTGTGAGGGTGATAATGAAATCATGAATATTTATCAAATATATAGAAATCAAAGCTCTAAGAAGATAGTATATAAAGATAGTATATAAAAAAACATCTGTGTCCCCTAATATTTATCAAAACAAAAGTCACACATTTAGCAAACTTCTCCAATGAGCTTCATCCTGACTCACCTGAGCAATTAACGTTAATATATTTTAAATCATTCAAATCATTTATCGAAAATTTGCGAACACTGAGGTCTTGTTATATCAGTGGGAAAAGGTTGGACTGCGGTCGTCCACGTCGCCCTTGCAATAATTAACATTATTATAAATATCCTTAGGAATCGACTTATTGAAGTTTAATATTATATGATTGTAAGGGCCCAAGCCTCAATTGATATAAGCTAAATTAACTTCATCAAACCAGTTGAATAAGTGAGCAGCCGAGGTGGGGGGACAAACTTCACGGTATGCTCACTCCCAAAATGTGTGTATTTTTACAGTTTTTTATATTATCATTGTAGTTGTAAGTACAAACACTCAAATCTAATTTAATAGTTACATTGGTGGTGTAAACAAAGGTAACCATTTAAGCTAAGCTTGGGTTTCTACTAGATTTCTATGATGTTGCTAAAATGGCCGGAAATGGATCTTATTCCCGTTAGCCGGATATTGCCGGACCGGAAACAGGTGATTTTTATCAAAAAATTTGGGTGGCAGGATTTGGCCGGAAATTCTAGTTTGGTAGTTTTTTAATCGAAAAAAAATGTTTTGAAAATCAAAATATGATTGATATAGATAAGATATTGATGATATTCTTGGTACAATAATTCAATCTTAAACCATTAATTTCATAACGAAGTAATAACAATATCAAGTTTATACTGTAGTAAATTTAAGACAGGTATAATAATTTCAACAAGAAACAATAATTGAATTGATAACGTGGTGACTACCGAGCTTCAAACATGATAAAACATCATAATTTAGCATTCTAAGATTATACTTCAAAAAATAAGTTTCTAAAGGTTCACTGGTTTTAGATTGAATCGACCAGTGGTAACCCTCTTAGCAACCTTAAACTCTCTCTCACTAGCAATCGAGCCCAAAGGGGCAAAAAGAAAACGTTTCGCTAAGTAACATAAAATTGGAAACTTCTCAGAATTAGCTCTCCACCATTTGTAAGGTGACGAGTTTCGAGAAATATTTGTGTCATTCAAAGAGCAGTAACCTCGACATCAGCCGAATCAGAACACTGCCCGAATATGACAAAAGGAAGTATGTGTTTTTTCATTTCGAGATAATTGCAAGTATGCGAATTGCGATGGCCAATTCTAATCAATATTTTAGAAAAACGGCAGTTTTTGAACATTTTGGTCACATTTTTTCAAAAACTGTACTTACTTCCTTTTGTCATAACTTTATGTACTTACTTCCTTTTGTCTTAATTATAACCAATATTTGTGTACTTGCTTCCTTTTAAATACCATCAAATTTTGAAATTTTCTATAAATATATGTGACTTTAGTTTGCTAAAAAACAATCAAACGGCTCATTGTATTCACAGTACATGAATTAGAATAGTAGAATGAGTTAGATGTTTTCCCAGAGGCATTAGAGGCGGAAAATTCTTCACTATCGTAGCTTTACGTTCAGGATCAAGAGTTTTTGCTTTTTTAACCGGGGGACTCTGAACCCAGGACTCTGTGATGTCTCTCTTGATCGCTCTGTTCAGAAAGTCTGCTCCTTTAAAGTCCTCTGTTTCATGCGTTTCGCCGTTTCCCGGTAATAAACCAACGGCTCATCCCTTCTAAACTGATACACAGATACATTTGCAAGCAATGGTCTGCTCTCCTTCGATGCTTTTCCTTGGGAAAGATGATTTTTCATTCAAGGAAGTCCTCCAACCTCCTCCTAATCGGCGTCCCAACTTGCTCTATCATTTCAACATCGTCATAGTTGAATAAGTTTATCTTGGATTTTGCAGCCTTATCAACGCGATGGTGGAAACTGTCGGCGCTCATCAAAGAATGGCCGGCTTCGAAATATTTCAAAGTTATAGTTTCAATGTTGTAAGTGATGTTGTTCATGAGAATGAAAAGGGTGAATATTTATCATTAGTGGCTGGAATGTGGTGAATGCCATTTATGGAATATAGCTATCTCTGGATAATGGATATCAATGGAATGTTTCGGTCTTCTGTTCACTGATACTGTAAAAGTGAGTCGTTTCGCATCACCTTCGACCCTTCAAAATTTTATTTGTCCATGGCTCCAAGTATATTTGTACGTCGCAATTTGAAGCTGCTTGTCGGGTTGCTTTTGGCTAATCTAGCAGTAGTACAGTAGATTAATCAATTGTATGATTTTACTTCCAACCTTGAAATGTAAGCTTTCGCTGTACTGCCGCAATGGTTATTAGAATAATCATAGTTAGGACACCCGCGTACTTGACGTAGGTACAGATTCTATTTGGACGTACCTTCCTCGATGATGTTATAATCAATATTTAAATCTACTCAATAGTTAAGCGACGATTACTATTTATCAGACATTTCCTCTGTGTCCTAATTTGTTAGTGCTATGGTCATAAAAACTTGTTGATTGATAGGTATATGTATATTTATTTACTTATTTAGGCCGACTCATCATATTGCAGCAGCAACCTCACAGGCCAATTTTCGGATTTCACTTGCACTGGACCTTTGCACTCGACCTTTTGAAGTCTTTTCTGACAGCAGACATGCAACGTTATGAATTGGTTACGTTTGGTTTTGTTTACGTTATGAGTTTTTACGTCTGGCGTTTTTACCGTTTCTTGAGGGATTTGTAGCATCTCTTCGAAAAGTCAGCGTCTAGGCTCGTAAGCTCCTGTAAGGCGTAGTTGACAGCTACGTCAGCTTGAGTTACGGGAATGTTACTCTCTGACAGAGCTTCAGTGACTGCCTTAAGTTGGGTAAGCGCGTCCTTTATCTTTGTAAGCTTTTTGAGCCCTTTTTCGGTTACCATACTGAGGGATTCACAACATCAATATGCTAATTTTGACATAAATTGCAATCAACTATTACCATGACAACAAGTGAATAGCGTTCCTTATTTGTTAACAAATTACAGTGTGACAGTTTAAGTGTTTACAAAGTAACCTCCTAAAGTCATTGTGTTCCTTAAGAACAGCGTTAACCAGTGCTGGCAATCTCAAATACAGATCCAGCATGGTGTGCATACTATGGACCATCTCGTCTTTACATCGCTGAGAAGTGTCAGCTCGCGACCTAAATATGTAAATTGTTTGCATTTGCCGCTGCAGTTTATTGGAGAACATTACAGCACGGTTCCTACTGTCTGTTTTTTTCCCTACTTTGCTCGTCACATTTTTCAACACACCTACCTTCCCATGACCTGTTACCCCTGTTATCCCATGACCCAGTTACATAACAAATAAAAAAACTCACCAAGTACTGCTTCTGTTCTTTCTAACAGACTATTCCTCTTTAATTCAGACTTTCTCATCTTTCTTACAATAGCCCGCACCTTCGTCACAAGCTTAACCTCTTTGTTTAACCAAAAGGCTTGCATTGCTTCATTATCCATCTCCTCGAACTCGTCATTAGAAAAAGTAAAACAAGGCCAATGTGAAAGGATACTCCCGGAAAAGAGATGTGAATGTGTTTTGACGCGTCACAGCGTATAACTATTGACAATGATTGGTCGTATTGTGACATACGAATTGTAAATATGAGAAAGGGTCATGTATGACTTACAAACAATGGATAACAAGTTTATCAGGGTAATGTAAATCTACGAAAATTGCCTTCAACTTACCGACTTACGTTTGAATGGCAAATGTAAAGTCCACAAATCCACGCCTGCTATCAAAATATTGCTGCAATTGCATATTTCGAGTGTGCAGAAGCATGGGAATTGAGAGTGGTACCTGCTCATCCTGGATCGACTGCTTGGAAAAGATCTCTTCCAGCTCTGTGCTTGAGTCAGCAGTACTCTTTGACTTTATCTTGTACAGGAGATCAGTCACAGCTAAGTGCAACTATGCATCTGGCAAAGCAAGTGTAAAGGCACGCTAATGTAACTCTTCCCTAGCTTTTTCATCACGGATGCCCCGTCAGTCGTCATGCTGAAAATGTCTTTATTGATGTCGACACCATACAGCAGAAGTGTTCTCTTTAATGTACCAGCAATCTTGATGGCTTCACATCTACCGCGGATTCGTTTCAACCCTGTGAACAATGAATTTCGCTTTATTGCAGATATATTAACGAAAGACTTGACCACTCATAGCCCACGGTTGGCGCCAAAAATATTAACAGCACAACAGAAAAAATAGATACGAATTTTGATGTTCAACGGTAAATTTTTAATTTGATATATTTAAATGCCTCTCCTACAACTTTGACTGAATTAATTCTTATATCGTGCACGTAACAGTAAGACATAAATTGAGAAATGACCGAAAGAATAAAGTAAAAAAGTGTTAACATATTATATCCAGACAAAGCATTCCTAGTCTATGGTCTTGAGATTCACGTTGACGTACTTCCGTCCTCCTACCCCTGTCCGGCTGTCCACTCATCAGCAGTTGCTGAGAACATTCCCTCCCCCCTTGCTAGTCTCCTAGCTACATCTTTCTTCATGTCGTTCAGATAATTGCGGTACAGTTTCGCGACATCCACTCTTACCTGTGACGATTAGTTCGATATGTTGGCCACAGCACCTTAACAACCATAAACGTAACAATCCTTTTCAGTTTACGGCGGTCATAAACCTTATTTTCATAATGTATTTTTTTGAAATACTAATATTTTTTCCATTTTTTGAAATTTTTGTGTTCACATTATATTTGATTCTAATCGCGCTGATGATTTTAAGGAGAGTCAACTTAACATTTGTTAAATTTCTATCATATAAAATTAAGACAATGAATTAAAAAATGAATAAATATAATTAATATTCAACTTATATTAATATAACCAACAGTCAATCAGTACTACAATACCACTCCAGTTGTATCAGGTGTAGAACATCATAGGTGTAAACATGCCTACAGGGAATATAAGGTGATTAATAACATTTTGAATGGTTGAAAAGATTGATTCCCGCCATAACACTCTTTATTTCGAGTAAGATTTTCATATCGCAAGGAATGCGACAATTGAGTTGAGAACGTAAAGCTAATAAATAATCAATACACATGTTACAATTAGTCAATTAACTAATCATACAATTAAATTAGTTAATACTAACGACTTACATGCACTGTTACTATCAAAAATTGTTTCCTACATGAAATTCTGTTTTGCTGACTAATGATTGAAAAGTTATGGGTCCCTTGAACTGTCCATTAAATAAAAAATACTCCTAAATAGCAGTTGATTTGCAACTGACACAAACTACCTCTTTTGTCTGTGTTGTTACTGTGCCGCTTTCTTTTCTAAATCTGTTTTGGATCTTCCAGAATCCAGAGCCACTTTGGTGTGATTGGACGAGGTGAGGGTATCGCGGGAGTAGGAGTCCCTTGCTCATCATGTTCATGTTCATGTTGTATCCCGAACGGTTTGAACCCGTAGCCGGGTCCCTCGTAAGGTTAGCACGTGACAGCATCACCTGTGGGTTTTCCAATCATTTTAAGAGACCCGCCCATTAGCTCCCGTCTTAGAGGTACCACATTATCGACCCGAGAACAATGGTCAGATTGTGTTATTAGCCTAATGACCATTCTCTTCCTGAGAGTACTTCGGTGCTGATAGATGAGATGTCAAAGGACTCTCAATAGCCCATCCCAGCCGCGCTATTGTAAGACGAAGTTTCGTCTGTGGTATTTGAATCTTCCTCCGTTGTCTTGTGTTATTTTATTTTAGGGGTAGGGGTATTCTGCATATTGTCTGGGATCTCCGGTGTCGTTAAAGAGGACTTCTCATCAATATTCCTTGATATAGAGTTGTATTCCTTCAGTGTTTGGGTAGTTTTGGCTAGGAGGTTTTGGCTAGGAGATGCCGTATTGCCCTGAGAGTGTTGCGCACTGGCGTAAATGAAGCTCCATAAATTAAGTATAATAATGATCAGATGTGAAAATCAAAAGATGGTAATGTTGGCTAGAAAATAAATCTATGAAAATTTAGAGTATATTTTAAGCTGCCTATACAAAGTAGAGTGATGTGCTCTTGCATAGCTCCATAATGAAGTATTATTCAATGATTAACAGTGAACCTGGTTAGAGTCCCTTAGAGGCTGGTAGATGCCTTTATATAGTCCACTGGAGCCTGGGGATGTCTAATTAAAATGGAGAAAATAACAGTTATTGCTGAAATGCAGCATTTCCTTAGTGCTTGCTCATCATCTGATAGCTCCAAGGAGGAAACCGATTCAAATGAAATGTCCTAGTCGGCGCAGTAAGACATCTTCACAAATATTTCAACGGTTGAGGGTTTCAAAGTTTAAAGCAACAAAGGGGTGACCGGACATTTTTCCGAACGGACATTTGTCTGAATCGATTTGCGGATCACATCCAAATCGGTTTGCAGATCACATCAACGTGCACAAAACAGTTATGACTATTACCGTTCTTGAATAGTTATTATGTCATTATGTATTTATAACATTCATTAAGACAAATTTGTTAATGATGGTTAACCTTTATTGAAATGAAAATTAAAATAACATATCAAAACAGCAATGCTATTTAAAACATAGTCAAACATCAAATTGCTCTCAAATAATCCTTGTGGTCAGAGTAAGAGTCCGAGGCTCCCTGGTGTCTCATCATGAATGTTACTCGTATCCCCAATCATTTTTGTATGCTCGTTTGAATAAAAAACGTAACACTCAAATAGTTGGTTACACTTAAAGTCAAAATAAAAGTATTAAATTATAAAAAGAGTTTTCTTTTTCTAAAGAGTTTTCTCAATCTTAGAAGCTCAATTGCCTGTTCAGCTAGCAAAGTCAAAATAATTAATGGCGCTGACGAAAGCGGCGAGCAGCCTGATAGTCTGTATACGACTCATGGGCGCGACTCCAGGTGTACATAGTTCTGACGTGGTACCTAAGGGCGTCTCGGAGGGGGGAGGGTAGACCCAGAACGTTTTGGGATGCTTCGAAGCGTGTCGCTTCGTCCCACAACGCCTGGGCCAGCACATCTCTAGCCGTTGTTGTCACCGGTTCCTTCAACGCTGCTGCCGTTGCTGCTAATTGCAGCATCACTGCTTTAGCTCTAAGTTGTTCTTCGTAGGGGAGCCGCTTGTCAAAGGCAAACTCTCCTAGGATGGCAGATCTCCGCGTAACTCCTAGGCGCTTCAATCTCGTTAGCAGTTAGTTAGTTAGTTAGTTAGTTATGTGACGGAGAACTTCTAAGCCTCCGTAGTGCCCCCGACCTGCTTTCAGATGCGAGGGTCATATAGGCATATCGAATTGTCTCCAGGTGTGCCTGGTCGAAGGATCACCAGGGTCCAGCCGTGCGTAATAATATTGCCGTGCGGGGAATAGAGCCCGGGTTGTAATATTGCCGTGCGGGGAATAGAGCCCGGGTTGGCCTGTTCTGGGTATTCGGAGTGGAGGGCTACTTGAGAGCGTTTTGCCGGATTCTTGAATAACATGAGTTTGAACTATACGATTTTGATTAAACTGACCCCACTTAGTTAGAAATTCAAGTGTAGGTATAAAATCTCGTTAAAGCTCTTGCAGACATAGCAAGGGAAAGCAATTCGTGTATACATCGATTAAAACTTTAGAATGTCTAACATTTAAACCAGTCTTTGATCTGATTGGGTTTCAAAAACACACAATTTTAATCTGGTGGAGTTACAAGATACACAATTACAAGTTTGATGAGGTTACAGGTAATGTCATCAGTTGGAGCTTAATTTTCATCGCCTATAGTTCCATATCATTTAGTTTATTCAAATTCAAATCTTCTTGGAGGGATGGTTTTTGTTTTCTAGTGTCTGCATCACATATTTTGATTGTGATTCCAATCAGGTGGAGCTTCCAATTCTGCGCTGCAAAATACTTTTGGGCGTCGTAGTCAAGTGCCATATAGTACACAAATCCCTTATTGTTATCAAGAGTTTTGGGGGGCTGATACTGGGTAATACCTTGTTTGTTAAGTGAGGGGTGATGTATCATGATCACGTCTATTACCTGATTCGCTGTGATGAGTGTTTCGCACCACAGCGGCAGCAGGATTTTTATTCGTATTCCTGGTAGATAGCATGTCCACAGTTTTGTATAAGTCGGTGCCGTTCATTACGTCCCACGACTGACCTCATCGCCATTGGCGCCATTGGAACATCCATTTGTTCCATTGAGTGGATCCATTGGCGCCAATGGCGCCAATTGCCCACTCACCAAACTATATGACCCTTTTGCCAAAATATCAAAATTCCTACTGAGCAACTGTCAGTGATTAATTTTCTCCAAAATTCTTAGCCAAATTTTGCATCTCTACTACAGGCGATTGCATAGAATCGACATTATCAGAAAAATTTGTTGCATTAAAACCCTTTCATGAGATTCACGTCGCCCTTTTTTAGGCCCGGGCGTCTTTGGGGAAACTCTCATTGTGCCTGAAACATCACTCATCCCCATCACCTCTTTATCTCAATGAACAGACAACCTCAGCTCAACACATTCTAATCATTTGTATTGGATGCAACTGAGATACCTCTGTTTATGTTATTTGTGTGACATTTACTTTGTAATGTTTCAAATTATTTTTTTAAATCTAAAAAATCCCAAAAGGGCTTTAACGACATACTATGTCTTAAAATTCTGGAAAGCTTTCACATACGACGAAAATGACCTCTCTAGGCTATTTTTAGCGTAGAAACCGTGGACAAGTTTTCTGTTTTGAAACCCCTTTACAATTGGTTGCGAGGATATAAAGCATGTAAAATTGGAAATTGCATTAAAGCCCTTTTGTCAGATAATATAACCGCAAAATTCAGCCAAAACAGGCACAATGCAGTAAACAACGAGTAAGATAAGTCGATATAACTGCTTTTAGAGATAGTTCAACTTCAAGTCCAAATAACAACTTCGTTATCAAAAGGTCAGAATTGTCGTTAAAGCCCTTTTGTCAGACCACGGCAGACATCTAATGTCAACGTCATTTTTTTCAATTTTTCATTTCAGGGCGTTCTCCAGAGACAAGTTACTGATTTATCGGAACGAGGATCTTCGAATTCTGCAACTTTGAGACTGCCACTGCACACACATGTACTAAGAACTGTAGACTGTGCTCGATCAGTATATGTACAAAAGCAAACTTGGACGGCCAAGATCAAAGATAAACAAGGTGTATGACGATCTGCAAGATGAAATGCTGGCGTTTTGAAATCCGATGTATTGCACTCTTGTATTAGATAAACGTTTTGTTAAACAAGAGGTCAGAGTTGGCTATGTTGTATGTTGTACTTGTATGTTATTTGGTATTATTATGTATCAGTCGCAAAGCCAAGACACGTGGTTTTCAGATTCCTTGTAATTTCACGTCTAAATGCTGGTCCAACTTTTCTTCTAGCTCAAGATTAAGGGGTCACTTAGGGGGTCACGTGACATTTTTTCGGCTTCGAACTTTAAATTCGGATTCCTCATCAAATTTTACGTGAAATAACTAGTCTAATAAGTGTCAATAAGGGCCATATAGGAAGTCTCAATAAGGTTTTTGAGCTTCAGGACTGCCACCATCGGGTTTGCCTTTAAATTTTACGTCAAAATGTAGGTCTAACTTTTCTTCTAGCTCGAATGTGGAAATTTTAATTATGGGGGCTTTTAAGGGGTCACTTAAGAGATGATTTTTCGGGGTCGGGGGGTCGTATACCACACTTCATTTTTAAGACATCCAATTTTTAGCAACGATAAGATTTCACTAAGAGTAAGAATTTCTTGCATCATCTCACATCTGTTTTCTAAATCTAATGCTTCCAGCTATAGCATGTGCAACGACAAGTTGAAATTTATAACGGTCTGTAATTGGTAATTAGGGTGGTGGCAACCACCCCAGAAGAAACACTAAACCAAAAATTTGTGAACCTCGAGACTATTCTTAATCGATTTTCTGGCAAATTTTAGCCCGGGTTCAAAAAAATTGCCCCCGAACCCCGACGACGCTTCTTTGCAAACGGAAGGAGGTAGAGACTTGAAAATTTCAGACAAGGAAGATTTCATCACGTTCTGTGGCTTAAGTGTTAAGCGATGTTAAAATTTGCTCTGACCCTCTAACGGCCCTTTAAGGCCATAAAGTCCCTAAAAAGGCCAAAAAAAGCCTCCCAATCGGGGGACGAATTGGAGTCCAAACGGAAAGAGATAGAGTCATGAAAATTTCAGGTATTGTACATTTTAGCGGGTTCTGTGGCTTAGGCTATGTCAAAAATTTGTTCTGAAGGCCTTTAACGGCCTTTAAAGGCCTTTAGGCCCTAAAAATGCAAATTTTCAACTTTGAGCTAGAAGAAAAGTTAGACAAGTATCTTGACGTGAAATTTGACAAGAAATCCGCATTTGATAGTTTCGGAGCTGATAAATCATCGCGTGACCCCTTATTAGTGACCCCTTTTAAGGCCCAAAAGTTGAAATTTTCAACTTTGAGCTTGGAAAAAAGTTAGACCAGTATTTTGAGGTAAAATTTGACGAGGAATACGAATTTGATAGTTTCAAATCCAAAAAATCGTTATGACGTGAAATTTGACGAGGAATCCTAATCTGATAGTTTCAAATCTAAAAAATCCTCACGTGACCCCTTTAGTGACCACTTATGAGGCCCCAAAATGGAAATTTCCGACTTCGAGCTAGGAGAAA
>JH153669.1:34420-47186 GCA_000226015.1 Mnemiopsis leidyi | reverse complement strand
TGCGTGCCTCTCTCTCTACGTTAACAACAATTAGCCTAAGGTCACCAGGCAAGTTAAACAAAGATTTGAATAAAGTTTTATTTTCTCATCTGTCATGTTATACAATAGAAATTTATATATTTTCTTTTCACCAAAATATTATAATTCATAATAAACGAGTATGATTAACAGTGTAACTTGAAAGCACTTAACAGTTGTGATAGCAGCTTAATCTTTAATAAATTTTCAAAGGCAAATTGCAGTGTAACTCACACTTAGAAATTTTTTCCTCATCTTTATCAATTATCATTAAAGTAGATATCATCAACATACTCATGGCTACTAAAAATTTAATAGAAAAGATCCCATATTCCCATCTGGCTACTAAAATCTAAAATATTGGCAGTATACTACTAGGGGCTGGTGGTATATACCCCGACTGTGATTACGGCACAAGCATCTGGTAAACATCACACATTCCCTTCTATTTCCTTTCTATTAAGTAGTTTCCTGGCATGTCGTCAAAGTTCTCAATCTGTCGACATCCTTAACACTAACAGTTCACACTTTATACTTTTGTACCTTGAATTTACTGAAAGTTAAAGTTGCTTTATTTTGGTCTTTTATCCATATATAAAATTTTTGTTCTAATTGTGAAATAAATAAAATTAAAATTGTGTTTTAAAAAAATGGCGATATAGATACACGAGATACTTGACACCAGTCCAGCACATAATCGCGTATCAGCATGACGTGATTGCATATGCCGATGGCACGATACGTAGGCTGACTGACAACTGGGAACCTATCAAGTTTAGCTTGTGAAACTAGTTAACATGTAAGCATGAGAATATCCCAATTATGACGTTTCACTGATCCGTAGGCTGACTGACAACTGGGAACCTATCAAGTTTAGCTTGTGAAACTAGTTAACATGTAAGCATGAGAATATCCCAATTATGACGTTTCACTGATCCAGGGATCAGTTTTCACTGAAGTCTTCAGAATTATATTGAACTGTCCAGTGTTGAGATTTATAGAGATTTTAAAGTAATTCAGAGAAATTGATTGAGATAACGGTACACTTCTTATTCCCTGTCAAAATGTATATCATCGGCAAACATTTCTTTTCAATAACAGCATGTTTAGTATGACTCTGCGAAAAAAATCTTCGTGGTAACATAAAACATTCCATCTGCAATCCAATGTGGTTAGGCTGACAAAGTCTTCATGTTCCTATCAGTAGAGAACGCCAGTACCCTCACGTCTCGTCTCATCTTCCCGTCAAAGAGGTCAAAGGGCTCGTCCCTTCTCGTACATTTGCAGGTAAGAGGAAGGATCAAGTCGTCCGGTGTGTTGAGCAGATCCAGATGCATCAGCTCTACTCCGCTGTATTATCAATGCCAGGGACGCCATAGTAGGTAGGGTCTGATTCACTCCAGAAGAGGCATCCCCAAGGGCGTCTGAGATGATGTTCTGAGTAACGGCCATGGGGCTGCTTAGCTGCTTTCCTCTTGAGGGACTTGATACTCTTTCGTTTCCTAGGGAATGAAGGGTCAGCAGTATGGCAATGAGGTTTTGCTCCAAGGGATAGAAGATTGTCCTCCAGGGTCAGGTAGGCATGGGCTGGACACTCCTTGGGAGGTCGTCTCTTCTGACATCTCCAAGCTGTGTGACTGGCGGTGTCTTTAGGCTTTTTCCTCGTGTAGATGAATCCCTCAGAGTCCATCAGCTGTTGAGATCCTCGTTGTTGTTCAATGTAATTGGAGAAAGTAGGCATAATGATTCGAATGTGAAGCTCTTAGGTTTCATAGTTAGGTTTATATACCTGGAGAACCTGTTCATTAACAGCTGATCAACACAACTACCATGACATCGGTTCACATTGCCACATCCAACTTATGCACCCAGCCTCACAAACCCAAGTGATCCATGGCATCAGGTCAGATTTCCACTGGCTCACATTTCACAAATACGTAACTAACAATACGGTGTGATCCGGCCCCCCGTGGGACTGATTGGGCTTTGTGATGTGATCCCCCGGCCCTGGGTATCCAGATTCCAAGGTTCCCAGTTGTCGGCCACCGGATACGTGACCGATTAAGAGTCGGACAAGGCCATGGGATATGAGCTTTCAATAGCAGGCATGGGCACACGTGACATATTGGTAATGGTATCTCTGCTTCATGTGACACCGTGAAAGAGCCTTAACATGCAAGCTGACAGCTCATACACACGTGTACTGATATATGGTAACGTAACCATGGCATACATACACAATAAAACAATTGACCTTGAGATTACTCCCTAAGGGAGTACTTTTACCAAGAAATTTGATCAAGACGTTTACATACACCTATCAACAACTTAAATTACTATTTTTGGCAAAAATTGTGGCCAATTACTTCACTTACTATTTTTGGCCAAAATTATATTTTGGTCAAATTCTATTTACAGGACCCTTCTATATACCAGGCCTTAACCCCTCCCCCGAGAGCTAGAGGCCCTGTAAATTGAGGGTTTACTGGTTATTTGTTGTGTATTTTGGAAGGAGGCTTCCTCTAATGATGATACAAGACTCCTTTAGTGTAAGGCGGTGAGCAGCCTCGCTGTTTTCATCAGAATATGAAGGAAGGTTTTTTGTTCAATTCACAAGAATATCTCTCAACTAATAATTATAACCAATTGAAATCCTTGAACTTCATTTAATCTTAAATTTCTTTTATTTTAAGAGTTTATGTTCAGGAAAATGCTCGTCCCATTGAAGATATAAGCATGATGCCACAGGATTCAGACACAGCGACTCACAGAATTAAGGTTAGTGAAACTCAATCAGCAATTACCATAATAATAACAACATTTCGAGGTTGGTGCGAAAAAGATGTAGAGGAGTGCCAGCACTCAATGTTATGCCGCTGTTCAAGACATAACATTGTTACAAACATTCAGTTAATACACATTTAGTTATTACATATTTTAAGTTAAAGTTATAGATTCAAGATGTGAAAGAATTAAAATTCCAGTAGGTATTATATTGCATTTTGATAAAATATTTATATATGTCATGTAGATAAACAACCTAACATAAGTTTTTATCCCAGAATTGTTAAAATTTCTTATTTTAATTAATTATTGACATACAATGCTTGAGTCTGGGCACCACTTTTTACAGGATAATTTATTATATTGAAGCTTACTTTTTGCAAAACTAAGCTGTACACAGACTAGATTTTAGGAACTTGATTTTAATTAGTTTTTAAAATTCAAACTTTAAATCTCTTTTCAGTTTGTTACATCAAACAGCAGTGTTGAGTTGGTAGATAGATGGTATGTTCGACTGGTTTCTTTGGCCTTTGCACCATTGTATGGAATCTTGAAGATTTATGATCTTGTCAGGTTCATCAAAAGTACATTTTTTACTGCTCTGGAGGGTTTGATAAGCTTCATCGTTTATGTTGTAAGTGCTTGCATTTAAGTAATATACCCAAGCTTAGACATTTTACATTCTTTGTAAATCATTGACAGATCATTGATTGATAGCTTTTTCTTTGTTGTTTGGCAATGTTCTCCTTCTAGGAATTTCCTATTTTAACTACCTTAAATTCAGTTCCTCTTTGGTTGGTTTTGGAGGACGAGGTTATTTACCAAGTTCAAGAAAATTCCTCTCATTAGGAAATTGATGAAACTTAAAGTTCAATACCACATTCTTAATCTACTTGCTGCAGCTCTTCAGGTTGGGTTTTAACAATCTTTGAAAATTTGTGGGTAAAGTCTTTCAAAAAGCCTTAAATTTGCTGGTTTACTTTGTTGCACTATGTGATTTTGAAGCATTAAATCAACCAATACCTGCATTTGATATCAGTATTCTTAATTTTCACAACACCTGAGGCTTGTATTAAATTCTGCATTTGACAAGGGATACATAATGAGTCTGCTTGTCCCTGTAACACCAGAAAACAGTCACTTCATCGGAATAGTATCACTCACATTTGCTTTACTCACTGGTAAGGTCACAATATTTTCTTCATGGTACAGATTGATGCAATATGGATACACAGATCGTCACAGTGTTTCGTTGTTAAACTCATACTTTATTTGTATTCATACTAATATATAAATTGAATTTGTATTTGAATTTGTATTTGATGACTACTGTCTGCTATTTGATGAAAAACACTGTAAAAATCTGTTTGATTAGAATTATCATTTTGTCAATCTTCTTTATCTGGAAACCTGTAAATTTTCAGTTGTCCTGAGTGTGATAAACAGTAAGATACACTGTTTTTGTCTCCTGTTGATCCCGATACTTGCCTCGCGGCATGGTCGGAGGTTTGCACTGGTAATGCTCATGACATCTCTCCTTACTGGTCCTGGAGCTAACATCAGAAACAACACAAGTACTGCACTGCAATGAGATTTATTATCTCCACAATACGCATTATATCTGCTTTTAAACATAATAATATCTATCTTAGGTTCTATCTATTATATTCAGTTTATGATTTTGAACTTGAGATGTATAATGGAGTTGCTGTTTTATGATTGTTCATGTTCTTTCAACAGGTAATGGTTAACTTTGCAGATTTGATGACCGCTCAGATGAATTGCCTTGCGGAAAAAGCAAAAAATATGAGCGATGTCTTGACAGATGCTGTTGAAGAAAGATATAAGCGGTTACACGAACACGTGAATGAAGTAAAGCAGAAAGCAACACAGAGGATGGAAAGAATACAGCAAAGTGTGCAAGAATTGAAAGATAAAGTCGAAAAGAAGCATGCATTTTTGCTTAATGTAGCCAGAAAAATTAACGAATTTAGTGAAAAGTGTGCATCAACAATGAACGAGTTAAATGATAAGTGTCAAAATGTATTTAAAACTTGTGGAAAAAGCAAACGCTCTGTCAGGAATTTTGAAGTTTCTGAAACAATGCCTGATTCCTACAACTTTACTGACCATAAAGAACTTAAAGATCCCACACTGATCAAACATTGGAATGGTCTTTATACGGTCCATGTAAAAAAGAATCTGACAAACGAAACATGCCAAGATGCAAAAAAGGCTGATGATCACGTCAGAAAATCTGCTCCGGCTGATCTTGACCCTCAAGAACCCCAATACCGTTTGATGTCTTCTGTGAATGGTTCAGACGATTTTAATAATGTATCGGTTTCACAGGGGCTGCATTCTGAAATGCAGAAAGAAATCATCGATTCTCTTACCAAAGAATCAATTAAAGACTACATAGAGGACAATACGCCTCACCACGTATATTACCACAACAAAACACGTTACATTGCCCATCCCCACTCTGAAACTCTACACACTGGGAAAATATTTCACATCAGAACTAGAAGAAGCATTTTTAGTTTCATAATCTGCTTCTTCAAACAAGTATTCAGCATTTTATTGCGGCCCTTATGTGATATCATCTTTAATTCTATTGCATATTTATGCAAAATCCCTAAACTTGTCACCCACTTCATCACCAGTATTATTCTCAAAAAATTTTATTATCTTGAGGAAACTGTCAAAAAAAATGCCTGGATTGAGTTGGATTCCAACATGACATTTGAGAGAGAAGTGGTGGAAGTAAGGAGCTCGAAGCAAGCAGCCTTGGAATTGGAGGAACGTCTCATGAAGCGTTTTTCCTTTTCTCCCCTTATGCTTTTGAATTTTACGGATTTTCTAAAGGTTGTATCATATATCCTTGTGTATTGGAGGACTTATAAATATATGGCTACTTACGCAAGTGACACGTCCTTCGATAACCACTACATCGACAGATATCTTATCAAGTACGACAGGAAGGCCGAAACTTCTATTTTTCCTTTAAAGAAAAGTGACGGTGAGAAATACTTACATATGTCACAATTGGCTATGTCCCCTCATGAATAGTAAGTTTTTTGACGTTTTCCGATGGCTTTTCTTTACATCGGTTATCTGGTGCAAATTTTGTCTGTTGCTTACGATTGTAGAATTTACTTATAACTTTCGTATAAATCTCTTTCATTAATCAAGGTTTTTACATAACTGATTCATTTTCCCATGCCTTAAAGTTGACAAATCTCACAGTTTTGTTGCTACAAGGGGTTCGTTAAAAGCTGTGGCTTATGTGATATTGGTAGCAGCAATAGAGGGCGGGGACTTTCTCTTGCAGACTATGTTATGTCTTATGTATAAGTATGGCCCAATCAGAGTAGAACATTATATCAACGTAAAAGGTACATTACTGCCAATATTTGAGTTTCAGAATTTGCAGTTGTTAAACATTTGAATGAATAAGGGTTTCTCAGCAATTACGATTTATCGTTATCCTCTCATAACCCCTTTCTTCACATCAGATCTAAATAATATCGAGGCTGTGTCGACAAACACATCCCGGATTCACCTGGTGTTTGATACCAAAAGTTGTTTTGACGAGCCTGTAAAGCCACCTTCCACCACTGCAGTCAATTTTGGGCTGGCTGGCTTTATTTTGATGATATCTCTGACTCAGATATACTTTCTCAGACTAAGACATACTATTTGTGATAGGTAAAGTTATAATTATAGTGAATAAAAATTACCTTTCAATCTTTTGTAATTGAATTGCCATTCTTTGTTATTGTATTGTCGAATTCGAATTTCATCTGCATTCTGCTCACTGCACATGTTCATTCGGAATGTTAATGAAGTGCTCAAGCTTTGTAAAATGATAAAAGTTACTTTTTTACAGCTTTGATCCAGGGATCAGAAAGCGAAGAATAGAGTATCTGCACTCTAAGATATCGAAAGGCAAGGATTACCGATCCAAACATGCTGCCGAAACATTATTTGCTAAAGTTTGCGAAAGAAATAAAATGCAAAGAATATTTCCTTGGTTGTTTAAAGATGCTTGTGCTGTTTGTAACAGAGAGGATTTGCTGGAAAAGTAAGTTTTTATGACTCTTCTTTGCCCTTAAATAGTTGATCTAACAGGCTGGCACTCTCCAAAGTCCAAGAAGCCCTACATGTCCGCCGAACCCCCTTTCAACAGACTCCCCTGCCCGCAGACAATGGGCAGGGGTTCTGGGACAGAGTCCACGGTTATACCTAACTATCAGTTAATAACAAGCATTTGATTGTGGTATAAATAGAGCAGTTTTGATTTCAAGAACATAAATTGTCTAAAAACGTTACCGTAACCATTAACCTATTAACGTTAACCATTAAACTGTTACTATAAACTATTAAATCCGTCCATTGACACAACAAAACCTTGTCCACGGACAAGGGGGTCGTAGATAGGGGGTCTGCAGACATGTCGGGCTTCTTGAAGAGTGCCTCTAACATATGCTATTATATGCAATCTGAAGCGATGAGGTTAATTTCATCATTCCGGAGGCGTTAGGCCATGCTGTTTATTACTCCTTTCAACAAATTGATGTTATTCATGAAAACAATCCTCTCACGACTTATTTTTCATTTGCAACTTTATTGGTGGCTCTGTCCATTTTCCGTCCTTATTTCTCTCCAATATATTTAGTACGAATATTTATTTACTTCAGATGTAATCAATGTGACACTGTTTACTGTTTGCTCTGCCTTAGAGACATGGAACAACGATGCAAGATTTGTGAGGACCTCATCTTCAAGAAAAAGTCATCATTACTCATAGAACAAACTAAAAGTTCAGATAATTTAGAATAGGATATGTAAAATTTAAAGCGTTCTGATTTAGCGTAAAATGCTATCAACTGAGTATGCTTTGATGGTTTGCCTATGTAATTTATGAAATGAATTCGTGATGCTTACGTAATACATTTTAATAGTTTCTATTTTTCAGTAATTGATATTCAAATTAATCATTGATTAACCAAGATCTATCAAGTTTATTTGTCGTCAAATCATAATAGCTCATAATCAGTTGGAAAATCGCACAAGATTAGAAAGTTGCTGGTGTAACTGTATTATGTGGCTGATTTCAATGACAAAATTTCCTTTTTACGGCTTGTTCATCAATCTGCAGCCTTCTGGTCGATAGAGAAAATATCACTGAACTATTTAATCTCAAGTAATATTTACAGCTTATGTTTGACTGTCTAATCAACTACCTGCACCGTCTATTGTTCTCATTCTTTTTCATGATCTATTGCTCGACGATATCCCATTCTTGCTTAAAAGCCTCTCTATCCATGACCTTAAGTTTTTTATTACAATCCTCGTTTTGGCACTTTTCTTCGCCTCGGCAAAGGCGGAGTGCTAGTTTTTTACCCTCCTCGTGGTTGCCCACTTCCCTCTCAAATGTGTATTCCCCGCATCTTTTGCATTTGACTTGGCATTTGACCGTTTCTAAAATGGGATAAACAATTACGGCTCAACAATCTACATTAATATTTTCTTGGTCTTGCCAGTAGCAACTCATGATTTAAAAGAGCGAAAAGTGCGATTACAACAACTATTCCGCCAGAATAAGCCAAGTGCAATTTACGAATAATCACTTGAGGCAAAGCCGAGTGCAATAATCGCTCAAGGCGAGGTTGGCCGATTGAGATTATTGCAGCTATTGCTTGAGGCTAAGCCTAGCGCATTAACTGGTGTAATGGCAATGGATAAATGCTGTTAGATTCGCATATTATGTTATGTGAGCTGTATCGGACCCATGCCATTATACAAAATTAATCGTACCCCGAAAATATTGCTAAAAGTTGCATGTTATGTCGAAACTCCAAAACAAATTCAGTGAAAATTTACCTGTCATGATCGAGATAGATGAATTGATTGCCAGCTGAGCAATGTAAGAAAGTAAAAAAGAAAATGTAGTCAAGGTTTCTGTTTCCCAATATTTACTAGAAAGGCCAAATCCCTCGGCTGGCATCTTACTCAGCAAAAGATTTGGTATCTTGCAGGATTGATATGAGGAACCACTTTACCCATGAAGTAATTACCAACAACGATGAGACATCGTCATTGTTAAGTCTTTATAACATTTCGCGATTTCCAGAACTCTTTAGACAGAACTTTCTAAAGAATAGTCAAATTGTGTACAGTTTACTGCTTAGTCAAACAATTTAAAGGGAGTAAGTGTTGTAGGAAATTCCTGTGATCTTTTGACCCCTCCCTTAATCTTAGAAAAAGTATTTTTTATAAACTCACCATTATCATGATTATGAGTTCACTTTCTTTTACAGAGTTGATATTAGCGAAAGTAAATAAATTTAAATCTTCGACCTAAAACCTCAAACCTACATGGCACATAATTCTGAGTCAGCTAGTATTATACAGGTTAAAGTGCCTACTTCAAAATACCGATTCTTTGAACTTATAATTTGATAAGTTATACACCGTCTCAGATCATGCAATGGTTGTCATTTTACTAATGCACAAATTTTAGAAGCGATGAATTACAATAACCTTCCTACAAATATCGCCGTCCAACACACAGAAATTGCAAACAAGTTGAGTCGACGTCTCATCCAGTTGCGTGCAGCTAGAACACTGTGGCATAAAGACATGAACCAGTTCATGGATCACATTCTTCGGGTTAATGACGATGGGCTCTCGTACGATGTCTTTCCTTGGATAATAGGTAGGTATTTGCAACTCTTCTTGTGCTTTAGGTTCCGTCTGATATTTGCATTATTGCGAAATTTATTCAAAAGAGCCTTTAAAGCCTTTTGCTTTATCCTCATTCATTAATTAATCTCAATCGTAAGTCCTTAAATTTCTAAATCAGCCGATTATTCACGTTGCCTTGCTCTAATTTCTACATTTGATATGGAAACCTGTGCCGTAACTACCTTCCCAGTTTCTCCACTACACACTGATAACAAACGTTAAACATCTGTCACCTGATAACAATGTTAAACATCTGTCACCTGATAACAATGTTTAACATCTGTCACCTGATAACAACGTTAAACATCTGTCACCTGATAACAACGTTAAACATCTGTCACCTGATTACAACGTTAAACATCTGTCACCTGATTACAACGTTAAACATCTGTCACCTGATTACAACGTTAAACATCTGTCACCTAATAACAACGTTAAACATCTGTCACTTGATTACAACGTTAAACACCTGTCACTCCTCAGGTCGAGTACGAAAAGGAGAAAAGTCAAGTCAGCCAGTCAGTATGGGGGCGTGCCAGGAGTTCATGCCGGTCGTTTTGAGGTTCCTTCATAGTGACAGAGATGAACACCTCCACATCGCTCTTGTCATGGTAAGATACCTTGTTGTCATGGTAAGATACCTTGTTGTCATGGTAAGATACCTTGTTGTCATGGTAAGATACCTTGTGTTTTAATGAGAACGTTACTCAGATATTTTAAACTGCGGGAACTGTCTTTGCTTTCTACTTGTAGTCCATATTGTTGAATGTTTATAGACCAGTATGTTGAATATCATATAACATGACTGTATATCACGCACGAGAAGTAGATACAATACTGAATTATTTAATTCCGTTTTGTTTTGTACTCCCTCAAAATTCAATGAAATTTACTTATTTGACGGACTGAATCGTTAACAATTGCCAACAATAATGCATTTACTGTTTAGGTTATCTTCTAGTCTCCTCAATCTCAAAACAGAGTCGCCTAAAACACCCAAACCCACAGGTACAATCTCTATTAGAAAGGTTCTGGGAACAGCTACTACAGATGTCCCGTAACCACCTAACGAGTTGTCAGTCGGGTAACCTGGAAAGTCTCTTCATGATTCTCGTCACCACGGTCGAGCGCGTCAGACAACTGTGCTCCTCCAAAAGTCCGGAGGTGGCCAAGGAGGCTAGCGCGGCTTATACCCTCCTGGAGAAGTTGTGAGACTAGGGATGTGTCAGCGTGTGCAGATGTTCTGCAAGAAGGTTGTGTTTTGCGACGAGGGTGCGTTTGCGGCTCAGTGAGACCAGACGGCGCGGAAATGATAAATTTTTAACACCAGTTGTTGGTGAGGGGCTAAAACAAGTTTGCCAAGATAATAAGATATTAGGAGGACTTTAAAAGATTGCGAAAATGCAGTACAGAAGTAGAGAAAGGTACAATATGGAGTAGTCACAAATTGTTTATATCATGTGATAGTGTTGCCCTATGATGAATCACTGTCACATGATACGTCAAAGTTGTGACTTAGCCCTTCCCCAAATTACCTTTCTATTTTGTTGAGCTTAAGAAATTAAAGGGCACAGAATGATAACAATATTATGTTTTGTTGATCAAAATGCTGCATAGAATGAGAAAGACTGATATTGTTTATTGATTTCATGTGAATAGTTTAAACGAGCTTTTAAGACATTAGATTTTTATTATTTTAGTTGTATTTGTACCATTTAGATACGAAGAGTTTAAGTAAGAATTGTTTTGAAGTATTTGAAAAATAATCTTGTTGGATTTTGATTCCATACTGTACACCTGTTTAGTGTTCATTGTTCAACAATCATTTGACAAAATTGGTGCAAGCTAGTTGCCTAGTCAGTAATTGTGGATCCAATCCTGGCCCTGGTATAATTAGCTCTTCTGGAAATTAAATTGGTTTCCGAAAAGTGTTTTGTTACTTTGTAACCTTGTCAATTAAATCACATTTTTATCCAATTTTCTTTTGAGTTTTATTATTAAATGAACTAAATAGGATCCAATGCCCATGCCCACTAATACTGGCCATACAATTTCCATTGGCTGAAAGTAGAAACAAGAGAAGGAAGCAAAACTTTTTCTGTTTCCCAATATTTACAAGAGAGGTTAACTCTCCGCCTGGAATGTATCTCAGCAAAAAATTTTGTGACTTTCCGGATCCACATTCTACATGGATTAAGGAACCACTTCTCTCAAGCACTTCTCTCAAGCACTTAGTAATGACCAACAAGGATGGGACATCGCTAAGTCGTTAAGACATTTCGCGATTTCCGAAACTCTTTATCACAGTCCACCAGAGAACAACCGACGTGATAGAAATTTCTAAAGAATACTCGCACCATGCTTATACTGGCACTTGTGATTATAATACTGGCTCCAGTAATGCTTGCTCTACTCTCTAGTGATACTGGTTTGCATTAAATTTCCATCAAATGTAACTTTTAGGTACTATATGTTAACCATTACTAAAAGTAAAAAGCAATAGCTATAACTATAGATAGTATGACGCACACGCGAGAGATGAAACCTATCTGATGACCACAACAGAAACTATATAGTCTACTTCGGAACATAACAAGATGTCAGTGGAGATGTTGGTTCTGTACGGTTCTGAGACGGGCAATGCTAGAGAGTTAGCAGAATATTTGTATCGAGAGTGTATATACAGAGATCTCTCTGTAAGACTGTCTGAGATGAACCAGATAACCGTACAAGAACTTCAATCTGTGAGTTCTCTTATTTCTCTAACTTCCAACCTGGTCTACTTGTACTTGAATCATTCTAGATTTCGCCTGGATCATGCTTGTATTCTATTAAGTGTTTTTATAATTCCTGTCATGTAACAGTGACATAGTTTTGTGAAGCAAGTAGTCGTGTAAAATGTATTTACAAGCATAACAAGACATGTGACCTCACCACACACTCTTGTCTCTTACACAAACACACACACACACACACACACACACACACACACACACACACACACACACACACACACACACACACACACACACACACACACACACACACACACACACACACACACACACACACACACACACACACACACACACACACACACACACACACACACACACACACACACACACACACACACACACACACACACACACACACACACACAACACACACACACACACACACACACACACACACACACGGACACACACAC
>JH153669.1:17359-29920 GCA_000226015.1 Mnemiopsis leidyi | reverse complement strand
CTAATAAATAATGTGCTGGTGACCTCTTTCTTAAGCTATTTTTTTATTCAATTCTCGGTCAGTAGCACAGCAGAAGTTTTTTTGCTCGACTTTCAATAGTATTTTTAAAAATGTACATTTTCATTTTCAAGTTTTGTACATTTTTATGTTAAATCTTGGATATGATTGCCTTGGCCATCAACCCTGTCCAGTGTCCACCACGTGAAAAGCCTGGAATTCATTTTACCTCGTTCTTTAAGAGCCTTGATGTAGAAAGAAGAACTGTATAAGGAGCCTGCAAGGTAGATGAATGATTGAGATAACAACGTCAGAAAAACTGCCAGAGCTCGAACATTTCGACATGATGAGCTGGATTGCTGCATATTGAGAAGGTGGTACAAGTGTCTTTGTAGGTGCTCAGTAAACAATACTGTTCGGCCAACTTGACAGTTAACTGACGAAACGATAGGGCTGCAGGATTTTCTGCAGATTATTTAAACTAGCCAACTTTGAACATTAACAAGTTATTATTGCGGGAAATTGTAGAGTAACGTTATTTTTTAATTTCACACGCCGTTGCTATTTGTCTAATCATGGACACGCAATAAACAACAACTATTAGGTGCAAAACACTTCCCTTCGTCAATTAGCAACACTGCAACACACTATAACATGTGTTATGACAGATTATTAAAGAATACTGAGTATCGTGGCAAAAATCCTAGAGGTCACGAAGAAGGGCATTTTTAGGATCATGTGACAGGGATTGAACAATGAGCATTGGCCAACGGCCAATCAATATCGAATGTGACATAAACGATTTATGACCCCCCCTCATGAAAACCTCTCTTGTGTTAAGTGAAATGTCGAAGATAACTGATGGTGACATAACACTTTCCAGGTTGGTCCCGGAACCGGATGCGCTCCATTCCGCTCGCTGATCCAGTCACGTGCAAACTCTCAACAACAGCTTATCCTCTTTTTCGGATGTAGGGGTGAAGACCGGGACTACTTCTTCAAGAGAGAGTGGGAACAAATTTCTAACCTGCAGGTTATAACTGCCTTCTCCAGAGACCAGGACCGGAAAATTTACGTGCAACACAGGATTGTAGAATATGGAGAGTTGGTTTGGAGCGCGCTGACACGCGGCGCTGTTTTCTGTGTTGCCGGTAAGTTTACTCCTCACGTGATCATCTGAGTCGTTGTTGTGTTTTAGCTGATTTGTTATGCTTTTCTGCTACTTTGAAAATGTTAACATTTGTTTCAATACGCCTTTCAAAACATGCTGGTCTCTGTACTGTAAGTAATGTTAGTGCTCTTAGTCAGTTTCTCAAAAACTGACAAAATTCTCAATCTGTCAGGAAACAGTAAAAATATGCCGTTCCAAGTGAAAGATGCTCTGACAACTGTATCACGTTTACACGGTAAACTGACACAGACAGAGGCTGAGAAGTATGTTGAGACGCTTGTCAGGAACAGACTTTACCAAACTGAAACTTGGTAAAGAGAGCATTACCAAACTGACACTTAGCTCGGTGAGGCGAGCTAAGGGAAGTTACTGAAAGAAGTTACGTCTATTTTGTTATGATTTGTTTAAGAATCCGGGTTTTTCTGATCTGACATTTTTTTATTTTCGTTTTTATTTATTTGATGTTGGTAAAATTTAGATCTTCAGTTATTTGATGTTACATTGTTGTTATGTTCACTGGTATTAAGCATGACAAAAGTAGATCCCAAATTTTGAACCTCTGAACTGAATCACTAAGGGACTGATTCACTAACAAATGACAATCGCTAACAATAACTGCAGTCAGTGTAAAGGTTAGTGATAATTAGCAATAGCGGTTCAGTCAGTTAGTGATTTAGTCCTACGTTCGAAAAAGTGGTAATTTGAATTTCCCTTTTGTTTTATACCTTTAAATTTAGCTTTTTATTTAATTTTTAGTTTCATGAAACTTGGTAAACAAATACGACACAGAAAAAAATCTGCAATAAGATAAAATTTCTTATTTGATCTTTCAGTACAATTGAAACAATTAACTAAGATGAGATAATAATCTACTGTTGTACAATTGTCTTTTGAATGTTTGTAACATTTATTTGTTTGCGTCATCCAAAAAAATCTACAATTCCAAAACTTAAACAGATATGACGTAATTCAGGATGTCACTGTTTAAGTCCCGTGAGTGGTGGTACACACATGCAGGGGCTGAAGAGGAGTACGATACCTGTAATCTCTGTGTCGGTAATGTCGACAACAGTCCTGATAAATTAGGTAAGTCACGTGACAGTAGCTTCAGCAAGGAATGTAACATCCATTTCGTTCTATTCTGTTGTTCCTAGCGTAAGAACAGCTATGAAGTATCAATGTACTTAAACTATTTATATGTTTTTACATCTTTAATGGAGGAAAGGTTTGACTATCCTCTTATCTTATTTGAATAATAAACTAAACTAAATCCCAGAGAAAATAGTAGTAGGGTCGCTACAAGGTATACTGCGTATCTACTGTCCGCGAACTAAAGGCGGGAATCACGAGGACATGTTACTGGAGTACCAGACAGACAGCCCGATACTGGGACTAGACATCGGGCGTCTTGTTGGGGATAGCGGGCTCTACCTGGCTATTCTACATCCCCGGAAAGTGACAGTTTGTAGTGTCAGTGTCGACACTACTACCAAGGACACTGGTACTTTCTACAATATCAGTCAGATTTACTCTCACAAATTGGAGCGTACTGCGTGTAATATGTGTCTCGGCAGCTTTGGGAGCATCAAAAGTAAGTGCGAGTATTTTTACGTTCATTTTATCAGTCACTGACTGGTTGGATAGGCATGCAGATCATTATTCTTCTTAAAGTGTATGATATACAAATTGCAGTTTACTTTTTCTTTCAGACAAAGATTTCATATGTGTGCAGTCGATGGATGGTATGATGTCGTTCTACGAACAAGACAGTTTCGCGTTTGCGCGGTTCCTGCCGCAGTTCCTAATTCCGGGTCCACTCTGTTACGTCCCCTCCACCGACACCTTCATAACATCCTCGTCCTCCAACTTTGTCGAGGCGTATCGTTACCAAACACTGGCAGTCAGCACTGAATCTGAGAGTAAGGATCAGATGAAAACGGGCGCCGGCAAGCGTCTCCGGGTCGACTGGAAGACAAACATCGGGGATAATGTGGTGGATATAAAGATTTTCTCGGGAGCGGATGACAATGCAACCACCATATTCGTGTTAGGTGAACACAACTTGTTTGCGCTGCGCGAGAACGGCGTCATTAGGTTCATGAAGAAGTTCGATTTTAACCCCAGTTGTTTTTACCCGTACGGGAGTTTGGTCGAGGGAACAGTTAACATGTTGGTGGCTAATCACTCGCGGACATGTTATGTCTGGCAGGACACAACTCTTGCTTGGAGCTCTTCTTTTCAGCATGTTCCTGTTAACATCCGGATCCTTACCGTCGGGTATGTTCTTTCTTTTGTTCGGCCTGTTTTCTTGTCCGTAACTTAACCCTTAATTAACATCCCACTTCCACGCTCTTAGATAAGATGTGCATATTTCTATTAGATATTGAGTTTATATTCAGTATTCATGACTATACTTAAATTTACCTTACATCTGTTGCAGGTCACTGAAGGGACACATAGTAACTTTGGATGAGACGGGTAAAATATATGTCTCATATCTTGGCACTGATCCATCTCTCCAAACTGCTGCTCCTGTTGAGCGTAGAGAAATTAATTACGATGTAAGTTTAGAAGTTCTATATAAGTTTTATGTTATATTTGCTATATTCTTCCGTTTATTCCGCAAATAAAATATTCCATCTTTGACGGGATGCCCTACTTTTCAGGAGAAAGATCAAGAAATGGCAAAACTGCAACAAGTGATCAGAGAATGTACAAAACCTATCGAACATGCACCAAAGATAACAGACCAGCCAGATTTCTCCATATTTGTAGAACCGGTCAATGGGTTGGATGTGGTGGGAGTCAAACACGAGGAATCAGACACCGAATATCCGACTGTAACTGTAAAAGTTAGTCACTAATGCTAGATGTGAAGCGTCGTTGTCAAAACACGAGTTTCGGGGCAGATTTTCCCGTCCACTTATAAGTTTGAGTTTACGTAACGCGCGGCGACTTAGCAGTTGTCAAATGTTCGCGTCAGAAGTGGCCAGTGTGGGAAATTAAAATTGCGCGCGGCCGGCCCTCCTCTGCTAGATCGAGCCAGCTAGCTAACTACCTATAGCTGACAGCGGTGCTATGTAGCCATTAATTGGCTGCATACTACATGGTCATAAGTTGGTCTTTGATATGTTTCCAAACAGATAAGATATTAGATTCCGCTAGGATTTTCCGAGGGCGAATAGAGAGCTCTTTGCAAATTTCCCGCTCGGATGTCCCTTGTAAACGTTAATCCACTAGGTTTATCCGAGCGCCTCTCTAATATGCTTTTGAACCGGCCAGGCAATAAGAATCACGCTCAGATCCCGTCGTTCTCACCCCCGTATACCTCTCACCTATCCCTTATATCATAGATCGTGCAGGCCGAAAGATCATAAGCAACATGATGACTCTGGCATAGATTCCGCCCTTTTCTTGTGTCAAATATTAGCCCATCAATTTTCTCTTGGCGTGTTCCAGGTATCGTAACTCATCTCAAATATTGCTCGTTAGCAACCGCCAACCCCAGCATGTAACTTCGAAGAGGCCTGAAGGATAACATGGAGATCGGAGGCTCCTGCTTTTCTTAGTTTTAAGCTTAGGATGTTATGTTAGTTTAGACGGTTATGTCAGTCAGTCAGTTGTAACTTAAAACTTACCATACATCCTGTCAAAAGTGATACTTGCTCTTCTTCAAACATCAACTAGAACATACATTATTGACCGAAGGTAGTGGGATGGCTGGGAATCGAACCCAGCTCAACTGCTTGAAGGACAACTCCGCTCTTCTGCAGCTGACATGTCCATCATCGTTAATTTTTAACATCCTATACTTAACGCTCATACTAATTACTAATTTAATTCATTGTGCTCCGAACAAGGACGTAAATTTCAATACTATCCACTTTTCGATGGAAGAGGGTTTCCAATCAGCTGAACCGGGCTCGAATCTCGACGTTTACGGTTTATCATCGGATAAAAGTATATTTCAAAGAAGAACCCAGCGAACTGCGAAGCTTATTTCATTATTGCAATCGGGTCTGAATAATTGAATTTATCATATCCAGATTTGCGAAATTAGGATGAAATCCTATTTTTATTATAACTTCATGGCTGTTTTTTACCTTAGCCTTACACGGTTGCTGATTGTATATTTCTATGTAAACAATCTATTGTATTTGAGACTTGTAAAACACAGTCAAACACTAGCCCAACTCCATAGTATAATACTTAATACGTTTTGTAGCGTTTTGACTACATATTTTACCCGTCATCAAGTCTTTTCCATGCGATGATGGTGTAATGGTCAGCATAGTTGCCTTCCAAGCAGTTGATCCGGGTTCGATTCCCGGTCATCGCACATAATTTTGCCTTTTGTCATTTAATTCAGTTGCCCCACAACCTTCGTCAAATTAAGCTGCTACACAAGGCTACCACTTCGCAACAACAGGCTAGACAATATCTGGCTATTGAATCGCGAAACTCTCACTAAAACTTGATATTTTCAGATAAACCTGCGATGTTCGTCAAAGATCAGTCTTGACAAAGTGACGCTAACGGTGGCTCCAGAAGTTCCCTTCTACGCTACTCAGAGATCGGTAGTTCTCACTAATGTTGGTAGGTTCATGGTCATGTCTGTTGTACTGTAGTAATGCCCTGCAGTCGGTTTATTTTACTTTAAAACTAGTCTGTTGATCATAACTTGCACCTTTATGCGATGTATGGGCACTAGGCCGGCATGGTTTTTTCTGATCTACCCGAACTGAAGGCGTGTGTAATGAATTTCATCGCTGGAATTTTTTATAACCTCTCCTCTCTAGCTAAGGCAGATTTTACTTATGATTATAATTTTAATGATAATAATTATAATAACTTATGATTATAATTTTGAATGAATCTCCTTAATAAAAGTTAAAAGTTAATAGTTTGGACCAAATTTAAGGGCATTTGATCACAACACACAATCTTATCGTTTATAGAATTCCTTTCCTTTGCCATACAATTTAATTCTTTCCCCGAATAAGAAATCGGTAGATTATGGGAGATCAGTGGAAGAAAAGGCAACAATTAAAAATTGACATAGAAATTTTCCCCCTTCTACGGAATGTTTTACTGTCATGAGAATTATGTTGTACAATAGTCAATAACTATTTCTCTCTACTCGGCTTATCAATGTTCGTCTTGTCTACTCCGCGACGGCAACACCGAACCCCACATTCTTCTCATTTCTAGTTTGCTGTCCTAGATTTTGCTTCTCTTCGTGGAACGAACTTATTTCTTCGCGGAATACCTAGAATTTATTAAAGGAAGAAGAGACCGCCTTCATTAAACAGGATATTAGTGTGCTGGCACATACTAATTCTTCTGTTCGTAGCATCATAAGACCAAAGAAGGAGCAAGCACTAGACACGGCGGACACACCGCCGTTTCTTTGTGCAAACATAAAGGCTGGCAAAGATGTTCGGAAAGATTTTGATCAGGACCGTTTCTAAGTCTCAGTAAGAAGGGGCCAAAACAAGTTTTCGCCCGCAGTTGAAGACTTGGTGATTTCATTTGGCGTGTCTTTTATGATAGATGAGTTAGTGACCGATATGAAAGACTATGCTTGGGGTCAGAACGGAGAAAAGTGAGCCATACGAACCTGTTTCATTACAGTAATTCTGGTCCAGCGTTAAACGACATCTGAAATCATCCCGGATTGATTTTAGCTCACCCATGTTCAAACAAGTAACCGACCAACTTAAATTTTCTACAAAAAGATGGAGGTGATAAAAACCCCAAACATGAAACAAAATAACTGCAGAAGAAATCTTTGCTTGTTTAAGGCTAACTGTGCTGGGGCTCATCACCCGCGAGCTCTTGTAGTCTTGTAAGCGCCCTCATCATTTATATAATGATGGGCAGACGGGGAATGACTGAACTCCACAAGATGAAATATTGTCATCTATTTGTAAGTTGTAACCAACAGTAATGGCCAACTGTTTATGAAGATGCGCGACGTTCATGCCAATGATCGCAAGGGTGAAAACCCACAAGATCAGATGCACTAAACATTATCATTGTGTGCCATCAAGGACAAAACAAAGAACCCGGTGAACTTGTTTTCTGTGAATAGCATCAAAAGATCACGGAAAATGCAAGCACCGGACACGCTGCCGTTTCTTTGTGCGAAAACAAAGGCTGGCAAAGATTTTCGAAAACATTTTGTTCAGGACCCTTTCTTAGTCTCAGTTAGAGGGGTCAAAACAAACTGTTGCCAACAGTTAAAGACATGGTGACTTTAATTGGCGTGTCTTTTAATGGCAGCTGTGGTTAATAACGCATCAATAAGAATACTTCGCATCCACTTAAGCTGAGGGTGGAATGACAAGCAGAGAACCTGAAAAAGCAACGGCAGGACGCAATCAAAAGCCAGACTCAGCAAGTGCTCATCGCCCAAGTGTATTAATTAATACTTTCACTGTGATATGCTGTAGTGTACATCGTTATACGAACTACGAAGAGCTGTTGTGGAGTCACAAAAACAAATTGATTTTGATGTACGGGATCTTTAGCTACATAACCCTTCATAGAGCATGAATAAAGTATCCCCACGATGGACCTCCCCAGATAAAATAAGTTTGTTTAAAAATGCGAGGTAGATCAGATGATGGGAGAGGAATGTACGAGCTACTCATAGCACAGCTACGTCCCGACAAACTTGGGTACATTCACGTGCGCGATATAAAGTCATGCTATGTTGCACAGTTCACATTCCGAGTACACGGTGCACATTCCGAGTACCTATGTGATGGAGGACTGATAGCAGCTGAAGTTTCCAAGCCTGCCTTTTCACGTTTTGTATTTTTCAGGGGGTAATTCCATGGATTCGATGAGCGGTTCCCTTAGCTACCGCACTTACAATTTCGGTATTACTATGTAATAGTGTTGTAACGTACCGTGAGCGTTAATAGTGATAACGTGTTTTCATGTGTGTTTTGGTCGGTATGTTATTCTGAACACCACTTTTTATGTGACTTGTTTGAGTCAACAAACCTTGTCGTTCCTTAATTATTCGTTATTCCTTGTCGTTCCTTAATTATTCGTTATTCAATTTTCCTACAAAAAGTGCAATGTGAAATTACTAAAATCTCAAGCACTCCTGCATGACGTATCCGATAAAAGCACTACTTTTGCAGCCTACTTTACACCCAATTCAATGCTGTTAACCCTAGGTTCAGGTCCTACGTCCCTGGCGACGTTCTCCCTCTACAACACCGGACAGAGAGTAGCTAGCGACCTGACTGTCCCCCTGGTAGCCCACTACACCAACAATCACAGCTCACCCAGATCCGTCCACAACTCCATCCACCTTCCTCTGCAGCTTGTTTGTTCAGCTGCTTGCCCGGAGAAAAGCGCAGCTCACAAAGTTAGTTTTGTTATCTTTTTCTTGGAGTAAGTTTTCTTGTAACATTGCTAAATTGTTACTTTGGTCGATTTATTTCTTATTCGAAGCTTTAATATATATTTAATAAATATAGTTTTAAAATATATCAATACTTGATCATGAGTTAATAATACTTTACAGCTTCATAAGGACAAACATAAGGACGCGTTATTATTTCTTAACTTCAGTTCACATTCAGGTCGACTTTAATTCAATATTTATTTTCCATACTTAGCTACAAGAGCGGGAAAATACTTTTCAGTTGTTGATATCGCGTAAATCGCAACGGTTTAGCAAGGTTTCAACTAAAGGTCTAAGTCAATTAAGTTTTGAAAGTACAGTAAAATTTTATAACATGAAATCCATGCAAGCAAATACCCTCTAAAGTCTGTAGTTCTAGTTCCGGTTCTGGTTCTGGTTTTGGTTCTAGTTCCAGTTCTAGTTCTAGTTCTAGTTCTAGTTCTAGTTCTAGTTCTGCCAGCCCCACTGCAACATGTCCCTCCTCTCCCAGAACTTACACTCCCTGTGCTGCGGCCAGTGTTTTTCCACCCTCACTGCGCTCGGGAAGTCGTCGTTCTCAAATACCAGCGTGGCATCCTCCTCCCATCCCTCTATCTCCATCCCATAGCACAAGTATTGGACCAGGTCTCTGATGTTCTCTTCAAACTTTCTCTGATGACGCTGAGTTGAACTGTTTAGATTGAACCAGCCGTACCCAAACAGAGCCTCAGTGTCCCACCCGTGTATCGTCTCATAGGGGAGCGGCACTGTCGTCTCGTAGGGTAACGAGACAGCGCCTTTAGCTTCCACCACCTCGTCCGGACGACTCTTCACGTACATTCGTCTAGCTTGGTAGAGCGGGTTTTTGTTTAGATCCTCGGTCAGATCGTTAGTGATGCAGGTTGTCCGCGTATCTGTGGTGAGAGTGTCGTAGTAAAGTTGAGGCCACCACACTCCTTCCTCCGTCTCCCCGTAGTTGTACACCTCCTCTATGGATTCTTGTAGATGCTTACTGACTTTAAATCCCGTCTCGCTCTCCAATATCTCCAATCTGTTCCTCAGCAGCGATCTAGCTGCCTCCCAGGAGTGGATGACGTTTGTGTTATAGTAGAGAGGGTTGTACCCTACTTCTTGAGCCGTGTTGGACAGAATGACCTTCACTTTTGTCGTCTTGTTTTGAGTGTTCTTCCTTTTCCCTAGGTCCGAAGGAGCAAATTTGATGAGGGTTGGTTCAAGCACGTTGTAGTCCATACTCTCCCCTATTTTTCCTTGAGAGTAGGGGAAGTCGTAGAACCCCCAGCCTCTGTTAGTGTCCACATGTTTGATAAGACTCTCCACGTCCATGTTCCTTAGACACGTCCTTCTAGCTGCCTCTGTGCTCTGTGTGCAGCCCACATCGGAAACAAAACTGCTTCTCATGCTATAAGCATCCTCGTATGTAGACACCCACTTAGCAGGAGCGGACAGGACTACGGCGGTGTTGAAGAGACCGTCCGCTTGGTCCGCCACGAGCAGACCCAGAGCTACTGTCCCTCCTGAACTTTCTCCCAGCACTGTCACTGAGTCTGGGTTCCCGCCAAATTGAGCGATGTTAGCTTGTACCCACTTCAGTGCGGTTATAGCGTCTCCTATCCCAAAGTTCCCGTAGTTTCCCGGGTTTTCTGGATCGTTCCAAATCTCGGGAACCGAGAAGAACCCCATCAGGTCAAGTCGGTAGTTGATGTTCACAGTTACAACGTTGAGGTCTGCAGTTAGTTCAGCATCAGGAGAGTAACCAGGGTCGTCACTCCATCCGGAGAAGAAGGAACCTCCATGAACCCAGACTAAGACCGGTAGTGGTGAGTCTGGGTTCAGTTCAGGGGTCCTCACTGTCAGATGAAGACAGTCCTCCTGCCCTTCTACAGGTTTTCCTTTTTTGTAATATTGGACACACTTGATTGGCGGGTTTTGTTGGACAGACGCGTCGTAGTACATTCCCTCCCAGCAACCCCCTGATTGCCTAGGTTCTAGAAGTTTCGAATGAGTCCAGCGTTTAGATCCTACCGGGGGCTCTCCGTATGGAATCTGGTGGAACTCTAGAACATTCCCTAAAGTAGTTTCTGTTTCACTTCCTAACACGCTCCCACAGTCCAGATCCACCGTCACTTTGCTGTTTGCTTCGACAAGAAACGTGGACAGAAACAGCAGTACCAACATTGCTAGGATGATGAAATCGTTAGGATTAAAGGTTCGCACCAATTCAGCAAGTCCATAAACAAAACAAAGAAACGCTAAACTAGAGAGACTTGAACTAGACACGAAGTGTATGTGAACCTGCTTTATGTAATGTGAACCTGTGTGGCATGAACTGAACTGTCAACTTTATTGTCAACCTCTAAACTCGTGGAACAACTGCCACATAAAACAAGGACTAATAATCCCTAATTAGCTGAGCTAAGGCGGAGTAATGTTAGCTCCCCTCGGTAAAACTTCCAGAATAGTATACCTGGCATTTGGTCATTTTTACTTAAGTCTAAAGAGGGAGGTTTACTTTTATAATTAATATTGCAATTAAAATTTAATGTTGCACTACTGTGCCCATGGTTTTGTGGCCGAGAAAATAATTAAAATAGAAAATATTTTGCTGTCAGAGTAAACGCATATTCCGAAATTCACCAAAGTCACGTCTTTAGACTAAATAATTCGTAGTACATTAGCCTTGAGACGTTCATCAATGCCCGTTATACTATGTGGAATCTGTAAAAATATGGAACAAACGGTTCTCGTCTCATTTCGTTCCCTTGATCGCTCCCCTAGTGGGTACAGGTGGGAGGCAGGTGAGTACTCAGTAGTAATCACAAGATTACAGATTGGAGTACAGATTGGAGTACAGATTGGAAATTGAAAGTTAATTTCTCGGTATGTCACCGCTATGAGCTGGCTGATGAGTTGGCCCATTAAATTGCAGTTGTCTTGACACGTGCCGTATCTATTCGACTGTAGACGATGTGCAGCTGGACGTGTTGGCCGCGATAACAACTCTCTTGGAACTTAGGGCAGGTTATTGGAGGCTTAATTGCGTCGTTATTTCGGACTCGGAGTGAGGGGAACTGAACCGAAAAATTGGAACAAAAATGTATAAGATAAAAATGTATTGGATTACGTTACTCTCACCATTTCGTAAACTGAAAGTAATGGTCTTCCGTACGGAACTGCTCAAAAGAATTTTAAACTAGTAAACTACAGTACGAAAGTGCTCAAAAGAAACTTAAACTAGTAAACTACCGTAAGGCCGCGTTGCCTTCCATTACCAAGGCAGAAGTGAACCTAAAATTTGTCAAGTTAACTTTTGGAATGGCAAGCTTTCTGAAACTTTAATAAAATGACTATTACTCAAAATTACGTATGCGAGGTTAGAGTTGACGTTGAAGCAGGGCGTATAAAGAGTTAAAGCGTCCACAGTCGTCTGAGCATGTGGGCTGTGTAGGACGTGAAGTATTAGACAATATGATCAATATGACATAGATCGACATTGACTTGTAAGAAACCACGTTTAATAAATACAGTTGCTACTACAGAATCTTGATGGATGAAACATAGATCTTTGATCTGGCGCTTAAAACATGCTAAACGAGAGACATGCTCTCAGAACGCAGTGTTTTAATGACATTTGGAGATTAATTGGAAACTGCCATCCTTTTTGCAACGTGTCCAAATATGTACGTCGCTGTATGAGATTTTGCAACAACGTGTATGAAGTTTTAACAAAGTTTATGCTACAGTAAGATCATAACACCTCACTTCTGATAACTTTACTTGGAACACTCAGACTGTTTCTCCTGTAATCGATTATCTCCTCCAGATAACTAAAACAATTTTCTCCTCCAGATAACTATATAACAATTCTCTCCTCCAGATAACTATAACAATTCTCTCCTCCAGATAACTATAACAATTCTCTCCTCCAGATAACTATAACAATTCTCTCCTCCAGATAACTATAACAATT
>JH153666.1:51337-75877 GCA_000226015.1 Mnemiopsis leidyi | reverse complement strand
GTTGCTCCCCAGGAGGCAATTTGAAGACCTTTTACAACAAAAGTTATTTTGAAAAAACTGATTTTGACTACTTTTCGGCAACCCTAGAAAAATAACTCTAAATAGGAGCGTGCACGTGATTCAACTAACCAATCACGGAGCGCGCATAGCGCTTAGTCCTAGAGAAAAAAGATCACAGGTAGTCAGACGCAATAGCCAGTAACGTTTTCTGGGATTGGTTCATCAAGGTTTTTGGTTTCCCGAGGACTTTAGTCATGCATTAGTCTTTTTTGCTTTGCAATGTGCAATAACAAAAATTGTAGAGGGGGTCGTAAAGAAAAGCGCGGCGCCTGGTAAGTTTTAATTGGTTTTGGCTGTATTGTATATAAAATATTTCAGAATTGTCAGAATTAGAAATTGTTCAAAATCTTTAAATGCAACATGGAGATTAATGAATGGCGTTCAACTTCTCCTAACCGGTTGTGACGCGTGTGAAATGGCTTTGGTTAGAGCAAGCAACGGCCTGCCATTTTTGGTTCGACTTTCATCCCAACTGAAATTTTTGCTTAAATTTGAATTAAATGTTTTCCTTGAAATTATCGTTTTCCTTGAAATGTGCTGCATTTTGTTGTGGGTCCTGTGGGCTGTGCATTGTGATCTCACACACAAAAGGCTTAGGTAGTTTTAAGGACAAGCTTCTGATCCATTCAAAGCAAGCTGAGAGGTTAATTTCCAACATCATAATTCATAAACCGGTCAAATTGTCATTGAATTAACACAATATGAAACATCCACAATAAAATATTCTTTTAGTTCTGAGAATGAAGGGCTTTCCACTTTTCATAGCTACCCTAACACATTCTGTCGCCCCGAAAAAGTTGTTTAACTCTGTTATTCATTGAAATTAGCGTTTTGGGCGTTGTCCGCCGATTTTTTAAATTGTACTTTACTCAGTACTTAATGGTTTTATTTCTTTTTTGTATTAACTATTCGTATTTCATTGTTACACCTTCTCCCAGGCTTTCTCGGTATTTCTGAAGAGGCAACCTGGAAGAGTTTGGATCTTTTATCTGAGTCTTATTAAACCCCTGAACTATCACCTAAACAAATATAAACCTCAAAGCATTTCGAAAATATGTCCCCACTGCTCAATGGAGGAAGAAACTATGAACCACTTCATCGGACAATGTCCGATGTGGTTCAATAGAAGGGGTCGCTTTTTCAACTGCTATTACTCAAGCATCTCTGAGATAGCTGACCGCTTTCCACTAAGGAAAATAGTTGGTTATATCTGTTCCACAAATCGCTTCAACCAACGTGATTGGCAAAGCTAACAGTGGAACCACCAGAGCTAGATTAACTTTAAGAAAATACATGACCGGGGAGAGCAAAAGGCCGCTATGGCCTTATCTCACCGTGGCACTCTCTCAGTGCCACATCCCCCCTACAAAGAAGAAGAAACCCCCTTAATCTTTCAGTAAACTGAGGGTTGCAACTTGCATAGACAAATGCCCCTTGTGAACTCCTTTAGGATTAATATCGTTGATTGTTTTTAAACCGCTTCTTCAACTCTTGACTGGAAACTTTGTTTTTGTTCAGTTCTTTGCACAATAAGTAAAATCAATGTGACTGACCCCACATTTAATGCCCAGCAGACCGAGTGCTGCACACGTTCACGCTGCATCCCTTGATGCCCAGTATGGTGGCAAGACTTTGGAGATCCATCTTGATATTGTAGTTTTATACTAGCTTTAGCTTTTAAGAAGTTGAGTTTCAATGAAATTCAGAGAAAAAGACTACACATGCTGCAGTTTAAAAAACATGCCCAAAAGTTAAACTGATTATCTTGAACATTTAGCACTGACTAAGACCCTAACACCCGGGAAATTGCCTCATGTTCAATGGTCAAAAATCCTTAACCATGACCATGGAAAATTTGGATATTTGCCATGGTCAATGGTCAAACAATTTGATCACAACCATTATAATTTGATTATAATTTTTTCCATCTCTTCTTTTTTGCTGAAGGCAAAAATTAAAGTAGATGGTTTAAAGTGGTCGGATTTTGGGGTGGGGTGGGTAGGTAGGTAGGTAAATTTCATGGTGTCTGGTGTAACAAAGGCAAACACCTGTCAAACTCCGCAAGACGTTCATTACCACGTGAACGCAGCTCTCGAGGCTACAAAGCGTGCTCCTACACAAAGCTATTTGCTTGAGAAATTTCTTGGCCCAAAACGTGCAATTGCTCGATGCTACTTGGACCACATTTGCAGCTCAACTGACCAACATCACGCAGATGGTAGATCTTTGTAAAACGAGAACTGTCGGTAAATGGGATTGCATAATGATAAACGTAAAAGCAGTCGGATGCTGAAATTGTCGTTTGGCGGAAAACGAACAAAAGGTGTGGACGACTTAAAACTTGTATGGTTCACTGTCAACTTAAGATGCAATGGTTATACAAATTGATAAAAGATAATTCAGACAATTAATATAAAGTTAGGTAAGAGGCCAGGTACTATAGTCGTACCAAAGAATACTGAACTCGTAACAAGCACGAACGCAACTACACTCAGTCATGTCAAATATTGCGCGCAAACAGTAAACACTCAACATGATGAACTAAATAAATTCAGGTCAAATGCGCCCATGTGCAGAATTGAACGCGCAGCAAGTCTTGGCATGCACGAGTTCCGTGCCAATTTATCTGCGCGATTTTATTATTCCTTTGCCTTTGGTTCGTGTTGCGTGCAAGTAAGTTAATGGCCTTCTGTTGTTTAACGTATTGCCGAAATTATGACAAAACATCAAAGCCTAATATTTTAGACCTTGAGTAATGATCAGCTGTTACTATTTAAGTTGAAATTGTTATCACAAACTGCTTAGTTATAATATATATCTGCACCATCGATAAATTTATCTTAGTCCTGGTTGTAAACAGGTACAGGTCCTTAAATCTTTACAGCTGACATTTCATTGATCACATTACAATTAGTTAGGATAAAATTGGTCATTCATTTTAACTTTACGGCCGATATTATCAGACTCACAGTAGCCGCTCATAGTTATAATTTCTCAATCAGAACTTGAGAGGGATATTGTCGAGATTAAACGGTCTGGCATTCTTTGAAGTACAATTTTCGGGTATTACCGCCACATAAAAGATATGATGTCAGTATATTTTATATCTTAAACACGGTCACAATTGCTTTTAACACAGGTAAATCTTATATAACCATAGTAGTTGCTGTACAATTAAAGAGATGGAAATCTAGCGTCCGCCTGAGACCTAACCAAGCGGGCGCAATTCTTGTTTATGTTGCCATCTTCACGTTGTCATGGTGATAATTTTTGACCATTTAAAATTTTGACATATTTGTGCTCATGTCCTTGTGTGGTCATAGCGGTTTCTGCCGATTCTTGTATGTATGATACACCAATTTTCTGGAAGGTTTGTACCATCATGATCAGGGGATCTTTTGCTGCATGGCGGTGCTTGGCACCGGGGATCTTTTTGATGTGACTGAAAAACTGGCCATGCTAATATTTACTCAAGAAATGTTGTCACAGCGTGTCACCCAGCCTGAGCCTGGCCACGGCACCAGTTTTTGACGCTGTTTGCAACCTGGAGCGACCTGCGGGTGGTAAAATGGGCTTGAAAAAGCTTACCGCACTCGAGTCCATGGTTTAGCCGCTCTATATCGCTGTCCGCTCTGGGATGCCAACCACAGCGCAGATTCTGGATACCATAAGCTATTGTTTCACGGCGGCTTGTAAACGCAGATTCTACTCCGGCCGGTCAGTGTGCAACAAACATGTTCAATACAACCTGCCAGGAGGCCTTAAAACAAAATTTCTTAGTGTTAAACTCAACTTTATTGCTACGTAGTGCTCAGCTGCGCTTTTTTTGGACAACTCATCCACACAATTTAGCAAAATTTTCTGTACAAAATGTAGTAATTTGGCTTAAAATCCTAGATTTTTAAAGGTCATATTTTTTTACTGAAATGCCCATTGAAGCCTATATAAATTAGATTTGAATCATCATGGCTTAAAGGTGAGGTTCTATATTGAGTGCTATATTGTATCTATTAGGTATATCTAGCAGCACTATCAATGTCTTAATTTATAGTTTGTATGTTATATGATTGCTGCATTTCCATATTATCTAAT
Source organism: Mnemiopsis leidyi (assembly GCA_000226015.1). NCBI lineage: Eukaryota > Metazoa > Ctenophora > Tentaculata > Lobata > Bolinopsidae > Mnemiopsis > Mnemiopsis leidyi. Next base: position 71,725 of record JH153666.1, on the reverse strand, counting down.
TCATTTCAAATTACTTACAAGGAGCAATGAAAAATGTGGGAAACCACAGGAAAAATTCGGAGGGTGGAAGTAGGGGTACCCCGGGATCAGAGGATGCATACTCCACCCTACAGAAAAACTACAATGAGTTACTAAGAGAACACTCCAGAGCTCTCATTGCTGTTGATCAGCTCAGGGTGGCCAAATACCTGGCTCGACCTCGTGCTTATCAAAGCAAGGTAATGTTTTATCCATTTATTTTTCTTTAATGGAATTTTCAATAAAAATTGTGAATTACCAATTCTTATTATACCCTTTTTTAATTGTTTTACTGGTTTCTTATGACTTTGAATTACCTTTTTAACTATTTTGAATTACATTATACAATTTCGAATAACCAACATCTTTAGGGAGTTGGAACACCCATGGAGACCCAAACAGATAATCCAGGTTAGTGATAGTTTATTTTATTTATTTTTATTTTTTTTTCTTGTTTCTTTTTCATTTATTTATCTTTCTACAACGAGTATATCTTAAATGTTATGTTTATTGTCAAGCTCACATCTGAACATTCTGAAGTCCATTCCTAATGAAATAAGCTGTTAAGAACTTTTTGACGGCTTCTCATGTAAGACTCATGATCAATCATGTATAGTGCTTATTCTCTTGAAAATCAGTAATTTTCATGATGATCGACATTTGACTTGATTATTATATTCCGTATTACCTCAATGACCTGAGGTCCATCACCTTGAATACGTTATAACTAGTAGAAATTCTGGACATTGATCTCAAACTTCTTAATCTTACCATACAGCAGTTAAGGTATAATCAAGATTTTGCAGATCATCCATCACCATTATCTGTACATGATCTGTCCATGCCTGTGTCCTGCAACGCTTTACGCTATACGAAATAATCAACTCTTTCGTTTGAAATAATTTTTTATCGTCACACGTTAATTTGTTTACGGCAACTTTATTGAAATTTTCTGTTTAAGTCGAGGCAGTATGTTTTGGTACGAAGGTGAGGCAATCATTCATACAGCATATTTTGGCGTCTTTCATCTCTGAGAAGAGCTTGATTTGACCAAAACTCGTGGAATTGGCTGAAGTTCAAGAGTTAGAAAATCTGTGCTTGATCACCTCAGTAAAGATCACCTCAGTAACAACCATTTTAAAGCAAACCTAGATCTGAGAGCCTAGCCTGTGACAAAGGTTTTTACACAAAACTGACATCTGATATTTTAGATCTCCCTGCAGACATGGAAGCGGCGGTGACGGAGCTTGAAGCTCAGATAACGGAGTGTGTCCCGCTCTTCACCAGTAACAACGACCCTGTGGGAGATCTACAGATGCTTCTACAGGGATTACAGGGCGAGCTGGCTGAGTGTCTCAGGAACAGGTTTGTTTGTCTGTTTGTCGCTTTGTATGTATTTTTGTATGTTTTGTATGTATGTTTGTATGTAAATTTGTTTGTTTGTGCGTAAGATCTTTATTTCTAGATTAAGCCGAGCTTCTGTACTGTTTTAATGTCTCAAAAATCAATAGTCATATCATGGTATGATAAAAACTCTGTATACAACTTCGGGATTTCAATCGTATCATCCGACCAATCATAGATATAACCTGAGCTCACGCTTAAAATTCTCCCCGTCGCAATCACTCGACCCAATCTCTGTACATAAGTGTGTGTGTGCGTCTAGTTACAGTTGCACAACACTTCTCATTATCCCAAAGGCACGAAGATACGTATACATTAACACTGAGCCACCTATTATTCCAAAGAAGAATCTTTACTGCTTATAAGCTAACATGTCACATCGGCAACGGTTTATCTCGAGACCAAACCAACAATTAAAATTGATTCGATTTTCTCAACCTAGCTGCATATACAATAGGTTTAAACAATTTTACTGTTTTAATTATAATAACAAAACTCTAAACCATCCCGATGTATTAAGACAAATGTAATTAGCTTGTTACTTGTTAGACATGTTGAAGCACCTACTTCTACAGCCACAATGTAAATCTCTGTCCGATTGAATGGAGGACGGTTGTCGATCTCCATGTACACGTAGTTTAATCTGACAGTCTAAACTGTACACAGAACCTTGTAACCTGGTGCACCTATCCGTGTAGAGAGACTGTTAGGGTACCTGTATGTTTGTCTGTCGGTATGTCGGTGAGTCTGTGTGTTGCTATGTGTCCCTCATGGAGCTCCGTGTAAAATCAATCAAACTTGGGGAGAGCAAGCTCTCTGGCGTGTAAACTGATCAGCTGTCAAGTAGTGAAATCGTAATGATGTTGGGGTGTGTGCCTTGTTGTGTATAACAGGTCTCAGAGGGTTTTAAAACTACCATATAAATTGTAATTGACTCTAGGTCGTTGCCATGGCAACACCATGCCATGTGCCATCTAACGTGTATCGGGTTTTCTGTCCCACAATCCAGTAATGCAGCCTTGTGATGAATCATATTATATCTTATTTATGAACAGAATCAAGAACCATTACCGTTGTCATTTGATTTGACGTCATTTATTAATGGGTTTGGTTATGCATTGAATTCCATTAGTTGTCGAGGTCAGTTGCATTGAAGTACAAAAAATATACAAATTTCATCTACTTGATATTCTAAAGATATGCGCTCGATTGCAATACATTATTACCCATTTATGTTACCAAATAAAAAGAGGTTCTTTACCCATCTCTAAATTTTGACTTGACCCTACTTACTTTAAAATACAAGATGTCTTCATGATCCTATAATCCTGTACAACTACAATTGCTTGTTGGCAGCAACCCATACTTTATTGGGAGATCTAGATTCTGCCCATTGCAAAGTCGCAAGCACGCAAGGAAAATCTTGAATATTCTAAAGCTAGGGCTATCACTAGTAAATATCAGTATAATGGATATGGTGTCACCACTTTGTCACCATTGTGTCACCACTTTGTCATCATGGTGTCACCACTTTGTCACCATGGTGTCACCACTTTGTCAGTCACAGACTCACAGTAGCATGGTGCCGCCCGAGAATGTTGGAATATTAAAATAATGATTTTCATCATTTCATCGATTTTAATGAGCTTAGACTTTGGGATTGAGAGGACTTATCGGAAACAGCAGTAACCAAGTGCTGTCCTTTTTTCTCTCGTCTCCTTGCTATACAATCTGTAAGATACTCATGATGCTCCTACTGTTAATTACAAGATAAATTGTATTTTGAAGATTTGAAACCACTACTATTACTTAAGTACTGAGGTACTTGTATACTGGCTACCATCATCATTCGTCCCACGTATCGTTCTTGCAGCACCCTAACCTACATTCGTAAAACATTCCTGGAAATCAAGATTACACAACTATCCTATTCAAAATACCTAACATACGCACCACAAGTAATTAAATTGCTACAGTTTAACTTCTAGCGATCACTAACTCAGCCACAATGTCATTGGTTCGTTCATATAATCATATCAAATTGCGTTATGGCTACCAGTTTCTCTATTTTGAGATCTTTCACCAGGACAAAAACCGTGTATATTCAGTGTATTTCTCGTCAAAGAAACATTGTAGTACACCATAAAGCACCGCATTACTACTTTACTACATTTCTATCTAAGTGCCCTTAATCCGATTAAACGTAGATCACTTAATCGAAGTGGAACTTGATTCCTCTGAATTTTCCTTTAAAGGTTAAGCTAATGTATGCCGGGTTGACGTAATTCACCAAGATGCAATCTGATTCGGCGTCTCTCGTGCTGGGCGTCTTGATTAAACTACATTGATTATAGGCTGATATCTTAATATATTTAATAAATGCTTAAATTACGAGTGAGGCAAAGGGGCGTCACTGATCACAGATAACTAGAATATTGGTGTAGAACTGTTTCTTGGTGGTGAAGAAACAGACTTGACTTCTGCCGGGTTATAATGACGAGGATATTTACTTGTAAATGTGGTTCCAAATCACTATAAATACCCACTAGAAAATGCTACCTGATAAAGTCGCTCCACATAGTTGGGGTGGAATGTCGCTACTCATTCGTATGATATAGGTTTGTATTTCTAAATGTACTCCAAATACTCCTTCTAGGTGTTATTGTTACTGTTTCTGTATATTTATGGAGGTATAGAGAAGAAGACTTAACCAGTCTTCATTGTTCAAGTGCTGTTGTGCACATTTCGTCAAAACTTACGGTTTTATCGAAGGTGCATTGCTGTAAAATTAAAAGAGTTTGTTTGGCGAATCAGCAAAGTGGTACTGAAATATTTGAGATGGCTGACCACTGGCTAGACACAGTAAAGCGTAATGATTTAGAGTGTCACTGGGTTAATGGTTGATCTTAGAAACCAGGGTAGTGTTCCAACCTTGCCCAAGGTGCGACTACCGTATGTAACCCCAGTGTAACCCCTGTGTAATTGTGTGTGATAACGAGAAAATGTTTCCTGCCAGTTGTTACACTCAGCAACTCTCTGAACAATGACTCCCTCATAGAGAGATAGAACCTGGATTCCAGAGCAATAATTACACTGTGTTTGCGATGTTTATCATGACACGAACATTTACGAACAAGCAACTAGAATTAACACTGGTTCTTAAATACAAACATGTTATATGAGGGTTTGGATATTGGACAATGAAAGAGAATCTGATGAGGTTAAATCGTAGTGCAGAGTTTCACAGAGCAGATGTTGCACAGTCACATTAAATCTTTAAGTTCTTGAATTACTCTTCATCGCCGTATCACTTTTGATGACATAACATTATGTAAAAAGGAAAACGATTGTAGTTTTATCAACTCTGGGCTATCAACATTGTTGAACAATGTTCGTTGAACACTGAGCTGTGACGTAGTTGCGTTCACCCTGTACTAACGTCAAGTGTTAACGCCCAATAAACCTTTGTTTGAATAAGATGTCATATTGTCATGTTTTATTCTTCTGCAAAAGAAACACCATCTTTAATTTTTACACTCTACTTTCTAAACCAAACTTTCATGGTTAAAGCCTAAACACGAAACACTTATTTTACTTAACTTATCAATCTCTCAATCAATACTTCTGAAGAATAAATACATGAATAGACAATAGTTAACATTTAGACTGTATTTATAGCATGTGACACACTGTTACACGTACAACGTGTTTAATACTTACATGCAGCTGAACATTTAAACTTAAACTATATTCTGTCTCATATATGTGAACGTTAATTTGAATAAAGTAGGCTATTTCGATTACATTTCTTTTCAATACTACTTGTTTCATCAAATCCGAAAATCCATTATTTTCCAGGCTGCAAAGGATCAAGCATTTTGCTGGATTTAAACCTTGTCACTTGTTATAGACCTTTTCTACATCGCTAACTGCCATGTAAAATCAGTAAATTCACCCCTGTATAAATAGCAAGCACAACACATATCACATCAACTGTAATTTACTGTAAATAGTACGACAATACTTCCCTTGACAATGCTCTTTGAGTGACTGTCCGATGTTTCTATTATCATTTGAGTGCTGCATGCTCCTCGCCGCTATTGTCTAGCCCTCATTGTAACTGTGCGGTAAAAAGAAAAGCTATTGAGTGTGTATTTGTGTGGACATTTATCTGATAATATTTACCATTAAGGTGGCTACTAAAGGTGTGTTTATCCTCGTAAGTAAATGTGATGTGAAATTGTTTATACGTTAGACAATTGTCATTGTCAGGGGTTGGAACAAGTGCCGAGTGAGAGTTTTAAACTGCCAAGCTTTTTGAGCTAGATGTTCAAAAAAACATCATCCGTCAGCATTCTATCGAAAATATCTTAACAGTATCTCTTTTGTGTGTCTAACTCCTAATGAGAAGGCAATAGGGTTTAGTGACAGACGATAGTTTACTGAGTTATCGAATAATTGGGAGTTTATGTTTTAGATTATCTTCAATGGATAAAATAGGTAATAAATAACATTACACTTACTTCTTGAGAACGAAGACCGCAAGTTTAGGACTGGAGGTGCAGTACATTATATTCGTGGTCCAACGCAATTTCTTTGTATTTCTCTCATAAAATCTAGTTCTGTAGTTGTGCAAACTAACTAAAGAAACGCAACATTGAATATCTTATTTCTTAACAGTAAACTAGTCTAGTTAGCCGTTAGAATATTGCAATCATAGTTGCGTGATATAAGAACTACCGCATATGCTCGTTAATGAAATTGCGCTTTGTAAAATGAACATGCTTACAGATCTAGGAACATTGCCACGAATTGCGAACATTAAACAATTTCCAGCAAATAAAAACACGTTTTTTCTGCGACCGCGAGGCATTTTTTCTAATTCACAAAAAGGCGTTGAGCAGTCAGATTAACAAAATTTAGACGCGTGTGCGCCGCGCACATGTGTTGTGGCATTAGCTAGCTAGCTTGATTGCTGGCCAGCCTTAGTAGCTAGCCTTAGCAATAAGCAATCTATGCGAACTGCGGTCTTGCTGTACATAGCATGAGCTATATCACAAGTCACAAATTGATGCAGCATTTCTGCTTGCAAGTTCCAAATATCAATGTTATTGCACTTCAAACATCTGAAATGTGATCGGATGCTCGTGAAAATCAAGAATGTGACTTGGCTATGATGAGACGTGGTTCGTAACTGCTGCTTATAATAGAAGTGCACGTTGTACGTCTTATGAATAATGAGGGACATATTTGGCCGGAAATCAGCTAGCTTGACAATACACAATTGATCATTAGTTAAAATTATTCTTAAGGACAAAGTAACACCACACATTCGGCAATCCGGTCTTCCTCGATTCTCAGTTATTTAAAGGTTTAAAATGCATCATAATTGTGTTTAATCTGCAGTGTGTACTGTATCTTGAAGTTTGTCAATGAACCGAAATATTAAATAAACATCATTTCAGTAACGAAATGAACTGCGATCTCAAAGACAGGGTAAGCTGACAGTAATTGTGAAAACTTATTGAAGGATAACAGTAGAGCTATATGATTTAAGCTGAATTCAGTCTTTAAGAAATTTTCTAACCTTTGTGCTGAGCCACATAAGAATAAAGTAATAAAGTAGAGAATAGAGATAAAGATACATCCACACGTCCAGATCGCAGAATGTGAGGAGAAAATCAGGAACATGGAAGGAGCGTTGTCGTTAAAGATTCTAGATCAGAATAACAGTCGAGGGAACAGTAGAGCTAGCAGTCGTGCTGCTAACAGACATGGTCAGTACACTTAAATCTTTAATTGTTGCTATACTACTTCGTTGAAATAAACATTTAACGTAAAGGGTGAAGTTGAGCATGTCTTCCACCTCGGAAAATTTGGAATTATTTTGTCGGTAATGCGAAAGTTAGATATTAACACGTGCTAACTATTTAGGAGCGTCTCTCTGCCATACCTCGTCTTTACTATCCGGTGCTGACAGTTCAGAAAACAACTTCTCTGCAGTGAACAGTTTCCCTAACCTCCACTCAACGTACGTACTATCTTAGTATCTTATAACACTTATAAAGTATTTATAGTATCTTATAACACTTATAGTATCTTATAACACTTATAGAGTATCTTATAACACTTATAGAGTTATAACACTTATAGAGTTATAACTATCTTAGTATTTATAGTATCTTATAGTAGTATAGTATCTTATAACACTTAGTTAACGTACTATCTAACTCAACGTACGTACTATCTAACTCAACGTACGTACTATCTAACTCAACGTACGTACTATCCTAGTATCTTATCACATTTATACAGTATCTTATAACACTAAGTTAACCTCCACTCAACGTACGTACTATCTAACTCAACGTACGTACTATCTAAGTATTTATAACAATTGTAGAGTTATAACACTTATAGAGTTATAACACTTGTAGAGTTATAACACTACTTATAGAGTTATAACACTAAACACTGTCCCCGGGCTTCATGGATGAGGGGACTTGTAACGATCCTTGAAAATGTTGTAATCTTTTAGCTTACGTACTCTTTGGAGCTAACCACCTCTTAAAGATAACGTCTAACGATCGTTTGAAGGATACACCCCTGGTATCGAAATTAACCACCGAAGTTTTTCTCCTAAACGTTATAAATTATAGTATCTCCACCTTAAACTTCACGTTAAACTTACACTCTACAACTACTTATGTTTCTAAGTTGGTCATTAGTTATAACTGTTGGACCTTAAGGTGTTAACTGTGGTATCAAAATTCACCGAACTATTTTTACTCCTAGACCTCATAATATCTCCACGTTTAACTTTACGTTAAACTTTACCCTAAAATAAGAAATATACTTAAAAAGACTATAACTACTTCACCCAAGGTCACCTCACTACAACACTTCGGATTTCGAGCGAGACGAGGAGCTTTGTGACAGGGACAGTCTAAGCGACATCATCGACATGCACAACGAACTTCGGGCTGAATCTGAGGGTGAGACAGTTATCTCTGAGTTGTATTCATACTCTGATACATTTAGGATAATCTCTAGGTTAAGGTTGTTAAAGATTCTTATCCTTTTATCGGTAGAGGAAAAATAGCTAAATAGCTATGTGATCCTTACTACGTTAACTGCACGGAACAGTATATCTTCAGGGTCTTCTGGTCCAAAGGAAGGCAGTTTATGGTGTCTGCCCGTCTTCAGTAACAACACCAAGGTGAAATCAAAAGAGCCGCTCATACCTGACAGGAAGACAGGAAAATCAAAACCAAAAGACAGGCCAAAAGCAAAACCGAAGGAAACCTCCAAAAAGTCCCCTAGCATTGCCCCTGTCGTAATCTCGCCCTCTAAACCCCCTAAACCACCCCGCAAACCCCTGTCTATCAGGCTCCGCATATTCGGGGGCAAGAAACAGCCAAAAGGTAGCAAGTACAAGCGATGTATTTCAGTAGTCACAGATACGGATGTTGCGGAGAGTCTACACAGTGGGCAGTACGTTCCCCGGCCCATGAGGAGGAACGATAGTTATCAGCGATCTTGTAGTGAGAATGACAGGTAAGGGATGCAAGGAGTAGTGATGCAGGGAGTGTAGTTTGGAAGTACTTGGAATTTAAAAATCATGCATTATGCATTTGAATGATTGCTCCAAATACAAGCATTTATATAAAGTTTAATTTTAATTTTTGATATGAAAGGGTCATAATGAAACACAATGTGTTGCCATAAAAATCGCAAATTCACAGAGTAAGGAATTTAATCAAATTGACGCTTTTCAATATAAACAGTGAAACTTTGAAACTATTGAGATCAACAATTTTTCAGTGACGGCGGAGGAAAGAATGGACACAAACACACTTCTGACTCAGCCCTTGGATCAAGCGTCACTGTCAATAGAAAATCTAACTCGTAAGTCTACCTGAAATTTGTCTATTTGATAGTTAAAGTAACCAAATAATCCGGAAGAATACACATCTCAAAAACAATAAAGAAGGGTATTTTTGGGGAGGGGTCGGAAATATACCACGTGACAGCGTTGATCAAAAAGGCAATAACTATTGGTCGTACTTAGACCTGATATCTTATTGATCACAGGTCAATCGCTGTCACATAATACGAAGAATTTGTGACCGTCCCCCAAAATTATTTCTCTAATAGGTATCAAATTATGTCCCAATTACGATCAATTGTGTTCAAATATTTTGGCGATACAACCTTTTGATTGGTATCTTGCGTATGTCGAGCAGTAGCGAGCAGCTGTTATTGTTCTTGTTAATTCTAATTAGTTCTTTCTTAGTTTCTTGTTCTTGTTGGTTATACATATACGTCGGAGTCTGACAGAGCTTCACAGTGCTATAAGCAATTTCAATAAACCTGCTTACTACCGTGATGATGATAATTTATATCGTATCGAAAATAGAACAATTATCATGATTATAATTACCTACCTCTATTAACGTGTTAAGAATTATGGCCTATCGTGGGCTATCGAAATTATATAACTATATATATAGGCCGTTTATATTTAGTTGGCTGGTCGAGCTGCTACTTTATATACGTTCTCTATGTTGAATGTTGCCGTATATACAATGAAGCTCTGGTTGTATAACTGTATACTTACTCTTAAAACACCATCCGTAAACTTCCACCTCAGCCAATTGAATTGCTTTTTGTTCGGCCGCATGTTTTCTGGCGATGAGAATATGTGAAGTTTCAAGGTTTATGTCTGGTATTATGTAAGGGCTTTGTTTATCGTCGTAGTTTAGGGATTCCACTAGGTTTTCTCCAACATAAACCTGGGAAAAGTAGTTAAGTATTAAAAAGACCAGGCAGTTAAGCATTTAAGACAAAATTTACTGGGATTTATACTGAGTCCGTAGAGTTCAAGTACAACTTATTTTCTTCATTATCAATGACAAATGACACCCGGATTTTTCCATTTCATCATTTGCTTATGACAACCTGGCAAAGCAAGATGATGCCGAACCCCCCCCCCCCTCAATTCACAAACTCAATAAATAATAGCCAACTCAATGAATAATTCTACCTACTTGAAGTCCATTAATGCTTATGTCATTTTTATCTTGTCTGTTGTAAAGTTTAAGTCGTGCGATGAAACATAGAGATCTAAAGGACAGCTTCCACCAAGGAGTAACCTCATGTTTTGTTCTCGAAATTGAGTTGCTGTGAAGAAATTTACCTTTGAGGTTTTGAAATTTTGCAGTTTCTACGCTTGATTCTGTAACTATAGTATTTTAAATTCAATGAACAGTAAATTTGTTATAATTTTCTCAGCATTGATAATACAAGTGTTTGTTGTTTAGATAGTAGTAGTATAAGTATTTTGATGACAATGGTAGCCGGAACTATGCAATCACCAGCTACCGACTCTAGGTACTTTACCTATCGTCATTTCTCCAAGTTGTATCTCTGATTCCATCTATTGATTTTTCTGCAGTCCCCCAAATTGCCCCATCCCTATCGGCCCAAGAACTGCTTTGACTGGCTATCCCAAGACGAGCTATGTTCTCGTAATCACCTGCTTATGTTAGTTTGAATTGTCATCAGACACTCCTTGATACTAACGTTAATCGTAGAGAAAAGTCAGAATGTTTTTTTGAAGGAATCAATATTAACGTCAAGTTACGTGACTGCACGTAATATACTAGGAGCCCAACAACCTATGAGTATAATTGGCTATAAGTGATGAAAGGATTTCGAAGATAATCTGTAAGCGTAATTGGAGAAAATGGAGAACGCACGTTAAATGCGTTACATTTAACAAAAGGTTTCATACCTGCTTTTCTTCCAGTTACGAAGGAGACCACACAGGAAACAAATTGAAATATACAGAACATCATCTAGGATTTTTCAACCATAATTCTGAATTACGCTTTTGTTGATCGGCTTAGACATTAAAAGTTTAAACGGTCAGCGGTTAATTAGCCTGATTTAACGTTCGAAATTATCTGAGGGGTTGCTTTATAGCTTGAAATTTGATGTCTCCACGATTTTATATCAGGATTAGGGTTTAACCTGAAATTCAAAGTAGTGATGCAAAGTTCCTGGTATGAAGACAATCGTGTGACTCTATGATTATTTTTATTCGAAATAATTGACTAATTCAAATTTGGTAGCTGGCAGTTATGTCGAAATTTGTGCAATATTCAAAAAAACGGTCATAGGATTTGGTTAAGATGCAAGATCATACCATAGTGTCTATTAAGTGTAATCACTTCTGAAACCAAACTATCATCTAGAGCCAAAGAAATAGGTATCTTATTGAAAATCTGCTTTTTAAGTACCCACATGATCAGCCACTTGGCGACCAGTATGTCCCATCCTCTCTATTATCTTTAATTATCCTTCCAGAGAAAAGGTTGTCTGTTTCATCATGATCTCTGCACCAGTAAGAATCGAAACAAAGGGGCAGTTGTACAATTTAGCAACTTCGAAAACTCCTGGGTCCCTAAATCATCAACTTGACTTATAAATTTGGTATCTCTCAGAAGCACTGTTGCGTGATATTTATTGGTCCATATATTTTTTGCTCAAAGGAACATAACGGGAGATGACAATTCAGCACTGCAGAATTTGCTATAATTTAGGAGAATTTTTTTTGAAGTTGAATAACCATCGAACCGTCAAAATTGCCAATCGGCCCGCGAGCGAGGCTTACCGTGCAAATCAATAGATAAGTACCTTAGGTTGAGGTTCAAACCAGTTCCCCAGCATCTATGCTTGATTGTGATGGGGACTGTATCACGGTGGTTCAATTTGAATTATCGCGAAAATTGAAATTCTCGTGAAAAACCTGCTCACAAGCGGCAGTGTCGTTCTGAACAGCCTCGCCTTATAAATATTTAGGAAGGATACATATTAAGCACAGTTCGTGCATCTGAATAGAAGAATCACTAGCCCCTGCAAATTGCATTAGTTTAAGATATCCTCAGTGAGGATTCCTCACCTCATAAAAATTCAAGGCAGATGCTCTCATGGCATGCGATCCTCGAACTTCAAGTAAAAAGCTGTTTTTACAGGATTGGAGTGCAGGAGAAGCCGAGGACATCAGCTCGAAGTGTCCAGGGGAGTCTCAAAGTCAGCAACTCCGACCACTCCATAGCCTCCTCAAAACGCATGTTGTATTGTACTCCTATTGTCGGCTCTCAACCCCCCTCCCGAGCCTCCACGCCCGCTAAAGGATATGTGAGTTACTGAGTTAGCTGCAATAATTCTGTCTCCCGAAAAATTTCCTGAAATTCGATTGTTTTTCGGTAAAAAAGTGTATAATAGTGCTGAACATTGAGAATAGCATTGGCTGAGAAAGTTTCACGCAACCTACTTAACGAGTATCACTTTCAGGATTTTAACCCGGGACCAAACAGCTACGCGAACAGCGACTACAACTACGAAGTACAAGACATATTCTCGGGCCAGGACGCCGACAGACGCCGACATAGCGACGCCTCACACCGACAATTTGAGAGTAGTACCCTACCCCGGCAGTCCAACAGGAAGGGGAGCGTGGAGGATGAAATCGCTAAACGAGCTCCCATCAGAGCTAAACGGTCTAGGTTTATATATTTATACCGCAAGTATCATAAATATTCAGTTTGAGATAAATCCGAAAGATATCTAGAAATTAGAGCAGTTAATTGATAGCAGTTGATTGGAAGTGATAAGTAATAAATGTCACTCGAAATTATCGCTCTTATCTATTAATAACTGAATTACCCGACAATTACAGAGTTTTGAGAAAGGAGAAAGCTACGACGGGGTATGACAGTGGATACAACGAAGAAGCAAGCCGGAAGTCATCTCCGAACAGACAGCAAACCAACTCTCTCGGTAGTCCGAAATCTTCACCGAGATCCGCGGAGGAGTAAGTCATTGTTGATGTCAAAGTTTTGTAGATTACTGTTGCTGTGTCTAGCTCACGATAAGAAGATTGTTCGTGAAAGTAATGAAAAAATTCCATTATCGACCAAACCAAGATCACCTTGGTATTATAGAAACAGCAGCTGTTGGCCTAGCGGTGGTCCCTATCACTAACTGTCAACTCTCACCAGGTTCAGATCGGAGATATCGATGGTGCGAGATGACGTGCAGGAGCTAGCAGACCGACTACGAAACCTCCGTTCCTCCATGACTTCGTCCAGGTCCTCCTCTCCCGTCCTCCCTCCCCGCTCTCACACCACCAGGGACGCTCTCAGGGACAGACTCAGACGTTTACAGTGCGGGTTTGTTGTTTTGTGGAATCTTAAATATTGACTTGTAACCTGGTTGTGATTCTTCTAGAACATGTATTCCTGATGATTTATCCGACCAATGTCAGTACCTCTACTCACGTATGTAGTTAAGGTTTATGATACAACGCAATATCGCGAAAAACTGCGGATATCTCATGTCATCCACCCCGCTCTAAGTATCCTTCTTCCCTTCAGAAGTCCGGCGAATTTCGAGGTGGGTCCAGGTCGGAGCTCCTCTCCAGATCCGGACCGGTACCGGAGCAGCTCCCCGGCAAGCGGCCGGTACAACCGGAGTAGCTCCCCGCGGGGCTACAACCGGAGCAGTAGTCCGGGAGCGAGGTACACTGCTCCTAGGAGTCCTGTTCTCGGATATCCCCGATCTCCCAGGTTCTTGTAGCGAATTCTCTGCTTTTGTTTTTTACTTGTCTCATGCTTGTTTTGTCAGCTTGTGTAGAAGTGTAGAATTTATTCGGCTTGTTTTGTCAGGGTATATTGTTTAAAGTTCATATATTACGTGATTTTGTTATGTTCATGACTGCAATGTCATTTTTCAGATCCCATTCTCCCGAAGTAAGAAATTACAGAGACACTAGACACCTATTTTACGATAGACCCCCCGAAGTTCTCTCTTCGGTAAGACAAGTGATATGAAAATGTTGTCTTAAATCTTTTTTCTGTTTCCATTTTCATATTTAATATCTCACGTTTGTAATTGTAAAGTCAAACTTGAAAATGAAGGGAGATCTATTGGATGAACATTTTCCTCCCAGGGTTACCCAGTAAAACCGCCAATAGAAGTCGGTGTCCGTATTGGGGGACCATCCTCCTCAGCCGGGAACTTCGAGGTCGGACCTTCCCACTCCCCCCGAGCCGTCTACCCTATCGAAACATTCCAGTAAGTTATTCTAACGTACAAAAAGAAGATCTATTTTTGTCATTTGCGAAAGTTTGATAAAACTTTTTGTTCTAGACTTGATAGAACTATAATAGAACTATAAGTTTGAAAATAAAGCCAATCAATATTCAGATTTCAGTAGTTTAATATCTATCGGCTAAGATTCGTATCGTCAATATCTATCTTTGTCGGATTTGCATTATAATCGACAAGTAAGACGGGCATAACTTAAAATATCAAATTTAAACAGGAATAATGACCCCTTACAAAATTACGATTCGCACTATAATTGGTGAGCTTCGTGTATTGATTGAATAGAGTGATGTTATGTGAACTTGTATACTGTAGTCGTAGATTTGAATTTCATTACAAGAAACAACAAGGATGGCTCTGATTTCCTTATCTAGATCAATCCCAATTCTCAAATTTGTATCTTAATTTCCAAAGAACATTATCATGATTATTATGATTATCATGATTATTATGCTACGACTACAATGTACAATTATAATCCAAAACTTGATATTTGTTGTACAGTGAAAACTATACTGCATGGTGCTGTGTGCAATGAGCATGATTTCCACGTGGTGCACTGTAATCTCACGTGTTGTTGTGTCACGTGTTGTTATGTCACGTGATGTTGTGTCACGTGTTGTTATGTCACGTGTTGTTATGTCACGTGTTGTCATGTCACGTGTTGTTATGTCACGTGTTGTCATGTCACGTGTTGTTATGTCACGTGTTGTCATGTCACGTGTCGTTATGTCACGTGTTGTTATGTCACGTGTTGTTATGTCACGTGTTGTCATGTCACGTGTTGTCATGTTACGTGTTGTCAAGTCACGTGATGCTATGTCACGTGTTGTTGTGTCACGTGTTGTTATTAAACAAGTCACGTGACTGTATCTGAGCTAGAGCATATATTTTCAGCAACTACAGGTCAAAACATAGAGGGTACTATTCCTCCTACCCTCTTCGCCGAAAAGGACGGAACTTTAAGTGTAGTTTAAAGTAGGTGTTCACCTGTGTCTACTGTACTTATATTAAGCTCCCCTCCGCCCCTCGGGAATTTGTTCTAATCTGACTCTACGTTTACACATAGACTGAACATTCTCAAAATTTATTGAATCTGGCATTTTTAGGTGTTCTATAATTCTACTGCCTCTAAAAATTTCTTAAACTATCTTCATTCTTCACTTGTTAAGTTCACAAATAGTTTCGTAAACGGAATCACCAGGTTCCAAAATAAAGATCCTGCATTCCTACCGGATAAGTGTTAATATTCTGGGAGTTGCAATACTGTTTTGTTGGGCCGTGTTTCTTCATCTCTCTATTTCTGCATGCTTGGGTCTTTTCATTTCTTGTATTTTCCTATACTTTTTGTTATAACCATCTGTTTCAAAAACTGTTGCCAAATTATCACATTATCTTTATAATATGATATTTACAGTTAAGCCTTACAGTAATTTCTAAAAACCAGTACAGTAATACTCAGTAATAGCTGTACTGCAATATCCCTGTAATATACAGAAGCTGTATTCTGTACAGTGTTCAGTAAAACCTGTAATATACAGTGATAGCTGTACTGTAATATCCCTGTAATACACAGTAACAATAGCTGTAGTCTGTACACTGTGCAGTGTACAGTGTACAGTAAAACCTATAATAATATACTTACTATTTTTTCAGCGTTTCCCCGACCTCCGGATTGGAAACACACTTCCATTTTAATTTCTACGGACAAGGAAGTAACAACGGCGACTACCCGTGAGTAATCTACGTTTTCCATCTTCTATTAAACTACATTTTTATTTCAAATCTTTTGTTTTTTTTTACTTTCGTGTGAGCAGGATTATACTACTCTCATTTAAGTACAGTTACAAAGATTCATTTAGCTACCAAATCTTTAGACTGCAGAGCTCAAACACAGCTACCAAATCTTTAGACTGCAGAGCTCAAACACAGCTGTCGAATCCCTCGGCTAGTGAAGCATTTGTTATCTAGATGTTCTCCAAGTCGAGCTGGCGAGTTTTATATATCATGTCAATGAATCAATGATCTAGTTATAATCCATCAACAATGACATGGACTACCCTGTCCAATATCTATAGTATCATATATTGATGAGCATGTGGGAAGGATAAGCACTGATTATTTGTTGGTCGTGTTGTATTTCTTTTTCGCATGTCTTGTGTTCATACATCTATAACACATGTGTAGATTTTACTCCATATTATCCATGTACTTTTAATCAATATTTGTTTGCTTCAATACTATTCGGGCATTTCATCATCTGAAAGTCGTGTCGTGTCATAATTGACTAATTCTTATTCAACTGCCGACCTGTATGTCATAAAAAAGCCTGAGTGAATGAATATATTTGTAATATTGATTAAATTCAGAAAAAAAACTTTCCTCGGCACATTGTATAAGCACATTTCGTTACAATTCCGGCAGAACACTTTTACTTAGCACATGTTGTAATGCTGAGAGCGCTGACCGCTGGACTCCTAGGTTCAGGTAACTAACTCTGCACGTGTTCGGTAAGGGATGAGACAAACCACGTGATGCCAGAACACGTGACGGAACACGTGACGAACAGATACCCCGTATTTAAGCAGACGTCGTGTTGAGAAGACCGTCACTTTCTCCCACGTCTCCATGGAAACGTCCGACTACCTACTTGACGAGGTGTACTTATCTGACAGAGGTTCAAATCCAGGAGGGGGGCTCCCCCTAAATACCGCCTCTCCAGTAGAAATTGGTCCTGTGTCACGAACATTATGCGAAATGATCTAGGATTGTGTCAGTCTTCAAGATAAAACTGTTTCTGAACATACAATTTACTTACAATTTATTCAGTTAATTGAAGTTGAACTGGTATTGCATGAATAGACTGCATTCGTTTGTGCTTGAAGATTATATAATACTGAAGGGGTTTTAATTGGCAATGTTGCAATTAGTGCTTACTCAATTTCACTGTTTGGGGATTACTTATCTTAGATGAATGACGATTTTAAGTTATGAAGAATAGCATAAACTCTTAAAATTACTCCAATGTCTAAAATACGAAGTGTACTGTACTGTATAGCAAGTTATCAAACATTCCTTCTAATTCTTTACTCGTTGCTCCTCGATGTTTGTTAAGACTTTTGAACCTATTCAATTCTTATATTTAAATTGAGATGAGATAAGAAAAATTGATCGTAGAACAATGACTTTTTTACCGAAGTAATTTTGCTACAGCCTCTAGGGTGTGGCTTGAACATTTTTTTTTGCGAAAGCGTAGTGGTAACTTGAGAATAATATTGATATAATATCATCAATTTTACATAGATTTTTAATTTTTCTCTCCTTTTATTTAAATCACGATAAACTAAATAAAAAGATTGCCCGTTTTAAAAAGAAACTGAAATAATGTACAAAAATTTGTATAGGTTTTGTGATAAGTTATTTTTATTCATTTTGCAATCTTATTTGAGATTCCGTTTGCATGAGCTTTTGATTTTATGTGTGTGTTTTCTTTGTTTTCTTGACAGGAATAAAATTCGGATTATTTACGAAGTGGAAAAATTTGAGCGCATAAACAAATAAGCTTATGACATATGAGCTTCAAAGTTCAAATTCTCAATTTTCACATTCCCAACTTACAAAGACAAACATATTTAATGATCGTTTTTCGCGTCTGTACAATTTATGACAGCTTAAACATTTAAGAAAAAATTTGTATTTAGGATTTTATTAGAGCACAATCAAATCTTTTCCAGTTAAATTTAATGATATTAATTATACCATTATCAACGCGTTCAAACCAACTATATGACTCTTAAAATTTAGGAATTAAATTTAATACTTCGAAAATGAATATATAGTCAAACTTGATTGATGACGGAAAAGGTGGTAAAACACAATTAACATAATTATGCAATCTAATTAGCTTACAACGCTTTGCTTATAATTGAAACAAGACAAATATCTGCCAAAGAGTAAGCCAAGTTTAAGTGAAAGCTGCTGTCTGTCTAATTAACTAAGTCACGTGACAGTGTACGCACTGTATTGCTGTATCAGCACGTGACACGTGCACGTGGTACTGCTGTAACGTTAATGTAATTAGTCACGTGCGTGCACGTGCTTATGTTGTCATAACAAGCCGATTTCTATTTTAAATCGGTTGTATTCTATAAATATACCTTCTATTTGAATACACGTGCATGCACATGCGTAATTTTACATCGATGTAGTCAACTTCAAGGGGTCATGCGCCAGTACTGCCACCAGTATAACTATACGCCAATATGGGCCGTATCTTTCTTTAATAATAATCGTTGTTTTCATTTGCCATCATTTTTCCGTTTAATTTTAACGGCACGATAGCACAGGCGGCAAATTGGATGATCTTGTGCACTCGAGTTTCAGGATTTCATATTAGATTTTGCCAGTGATCTATTTCCGATATCATATCTGCGATACAGCCAAATTTTCACTATCAGCTGTAACACTATTAGTATAAACAAAATGTATCGTTATAGGTATATGTTTTGTTTTGGTTTTGTTGAAAGCGATTTTATAACACAATATACGTGATCACTACATTATATTTTGATTTTAAAATAAGATTTAGTTTTCTCTATGTATTATAATGGTCAGTAATATAAAGATGGTAGATATGGGGGGACGTTCGTATAATTGTTCGAAAAAATTGAACCTAGCTTGATTCCCCCTAGATCGAATTTTCAAATGAATTAAGTACTAATGGTTCTGCTGATCCAAAAAAACCTATAATTTAAAAGTGACTTTGAGGCAAAACATTTCCGTGACCATGTTTACAACTTCAGTGCAGACTGAAGCTGCAGACAGCATATTATTTAAGTGCTTACCAGTACCTACCCTAGAAGTAGTTTTAGAAGTAAAAGAAACTAAAAAAAGAAAAAAAAAGAAACGCGATTCCTCGTTAGTCATGGATCTTCCTGTAAGTGTATCGAAATAGGTTTTAAGTTTTACTATATAGAGGCACTTCACCTTGACAACCGTACGAATTTTGCTCCATATGTACTTTTCATCGGTGACCGACGTTTATAAGAACCTGTCGATCCTGGTTCCCACGAGGTCCCATGGGCCGATATAAATGTCCGTCAGCCCTTTGCATCGATATTGTAATCCATGCAATCATGCACTATGCATGTGAGCGTTGGAGCCGCAATCGTTAATTAGAAGAACAGAGCGTCAACACTGATCTTTACGCAAAATCGTTTACAGTTACACAGTGATGAGTGTTCACATAAGCTCAAGAAATAACACATTATCGCCTGCTACGTAGTTCGCAGTCGGACAACATTTTACATTACCAAGAATTTATGCACATCTACACGCTACAAACAGCTGTACACACACCGAAATGTGACCTATGCTGCGCGCGTCGCCTGCACGTGCGACTATCAGTATCAGACCTTCGCAGTGTGTTCGAAGTATTATATGTTTTGTTTCGTGTGCACTGTGCCTACGATTAACAAGTTCAGTTTTCGTTATATTAATGTAATTTAGTAATATGGCACAATCCGCCGTTGTCATTCCATTCGTGGTTGTCAGTCATCAGTTAGACAGTTAAAAGCTAACTCTTTTTTATAGTTATTAGTTAATAATTTTCCAAAAACCAATAAATTGGTTGCTCCCTTTGACCGGGGAGAGTCTCTTGGCTGTTCCCTATTAAAATAAAGTGATATTCCGATTTAGCCCGGGGTAGCAATTAACGTTAACTCCGTCAACTTTCTCTCGGTCGCTTGCTTTTGATTTTTTATGGCTACGCGTAGGTAGATTTTTTACCTC
>JH153666.1:24915-42141 GCA_000226015.1 Mnemiopsis leidyi | reverse complement strand
CAGTTGAAGACGTAGTTGTAACCAGTTGAAGACGTAGTTGTAACCAGTTGAAGACGTCTAGTTGTAACCAGTTGAAGACGTAGTTGTAACCAGTTGAAGACGTAGTTGTAACCAGTTGAAGACGTAGTTGTAACCAGTTGAAGACGTAGTTGTAACCAGTTGAAGACGTAGTTGTAACCAGTTGAAGACGTCTAGTTGACTCCCTGTCTCACAATATCAATACGAATATGTCGCTGAGATATCAACCAAACCAAACTCCTACTCTCCATCCAACAAGCAAATTTGCAAATTTGCAAATCTCTCGGTTGACAAAAATATAAGATGTACAAGACTGCATATATACAGTCTTGTACAGCTTATATTTTTGTCAACCTTGAAGCCCTTACAAAGTGTAAATAGTAAACTGTGAAGTAAGTTGTGACTAATTATACATCTCGTTCCTTGCCCTCTACTGAAGCATCATGGAATGAGATGCAGTGTTGTGTGAACTAATGCTCGAGAATGAGTCAGCTGGACCGGCTGACCGAGAAAAGACAATGACTGACAACTATAAACCTAAAACTTGGTTTTCATGGTGCAGTGGGTATGTAAGGTTTTATCTGGTTTCATGATAGAATATTATGTTATAGTTTAGATTGTCTTACTTTCTGAGAAATTACACGTTATCAAACAGGTTATGGCGATGGTCAAAAATGTTTTTGGATTCAGAAGAAACGGTTTATTGACTCACAATCTTACAGTCAACTTTATGTTGTTTAATTCGGATAATGATTTTAATTTTGCTTTGACGTACCGCAGCTGCCACACTGCTTTCGAAGAGCTTATGTCATACAACATTATACTGCTTCGCGAGTTGGAGAAGTAATGATTCAAATTGAAACACTTTTATGGCCGAGCATGAATTGTGATTGAATAATGGAATTTCAATAAAGATTATTTATTAAAATTCCATCAAATATATTTGACAGCTATTGGTAATTTCCTTTCAAGCATTTGTCTTGCCTTGGCCTTGCCATGCATACAACAGATTAAACTGAAACCTACCGATTGGAGGCGAATTGAGAGGATCCTCCACACGGATCTATTGCAGTTAGTTTAATAATTTTAAAAAGACCAGAATGAAGAAACCACATATTTCAGTTTCCCAATCGCTACTGGAGGCAGAATAACGTTTTCATTTATCTAATAATTCATGGCATGCGACTGTTAAACAACTGACAACACCCCTGATTATACCTACTGAACGTGATATAAGATTTTCACCTCGAAGTTGGCAAATTGAAAGGTTTAAAGTCTTAATATAAACTTTATTGCTCGACGATAACTGCGGGAACAGACAAATTTACTAAACTGTAAGCGTTATAAAATCGCAAAAATAGTGCATATGCTCAAAGTTTATTTTAATTTAATCCCAATACGCGAACAAAAAAGGTTAAAAGCAAGCGTTCGTGTTGCGCCCGCGAACATGACACCGATCCTCCTCAACTCCTAACGTCGTTAAGAGTCACGTGACATTATAACGTTATCTTTGCAACACGTAGCATCACGTAGCAACACGTAGCAACACGTAGCAACACGTAGCAACACGTAGCATCGCGTAGCAACACGTAGCAACACGTAGCAACACGTAGCGTCACGTAGCATCATGTAGCCTCACGTAGCCTCACGTAGGAACACGTAGCATCACGTAGCATCACCTAGCATCACATAGCATCATGTAGCCTCACGTAGCAACACGTAGCAACACGTAGCAACACGTAGCAACACGTAACATCACGTAGCATCACGTAGCATCACGTACCATCACGTAGCAACAGTCAACACAGCAACACGTAGCATCACGTAGCAACACGTAGCAACACGTAGCAACACGTAGCAATTACTGGTGGTGCACATGGTCACACGAGAGATTACTGTGAGGACCGGGTCACAGTACTGACCTACACACAGCTACAAACTGCTCTACAGGAGAGATGAGGACAGTCCCACTATATCTAACTATTAGACTAGACACTCTGAGAGGAGGTCGTGATGGGGGTGCATGCTAGTGTGACACGTCACGCTACACTGCTCTTGTCCGGTAACAGGTTGACAGTTCTAATGCTACTCACTGTGTGTCTGTTACTTGTTAACTGTGTGTCTGTTACTTGTTAACCAATAATCACAGTTAACCTTGCACATTTCTCAGGGGGAGGGGGGAGGGGGGAGCAATTGATGAGGGGAGGGATGAAAGTTAAAAGTTTATTTCGCCAATAAAGCAATAACAAAATTGAGTGCATCTGAAAAAATCATTTGGTACAACCCCCTTCTTCCAGAGAGAAAGTTTTCTCCGGCTTGCAAAAAGCATTGACGTACGTTTTACATGTGTCCGTTACTTAAATTTCTCTTGTTCTACGTCACTAACAGCAACTCGGACAATAACTTTCACTCTCCAAGTAATTGTTACACTTCTAATGATTACCACACACACGCTATGCTGGCACGAGACTGATGACTGGCCACGTTCCCCTCTCCCTGACTCTCCAGGCTGCATACAAAATGTTATTGTTATTGACACGGAGCCGGAGGTTGGAACAATCACTACCTGTAAGCGTCACAAACTTGGCGCATGTTGTGGCGTTGTTTCGAAGTGGACCATTAGAGGGACGGTTAGATAATTAAGGATATTTAACGGCAATGAACATGTGGGTCGACAAGTCATATATATGCTCACTGGACTGGAGAGACGCCTTAAATCGGTGGTAGACTTTGAACTTTCGATACTTTCAAAGAAGCTGGCAATCAAAGTATTTAAAGTCATTCTGACTAGGAATACTGATAAAGTGTAACTCTAAATGGTCGTAATGATAAGATTAAGAAGCAGCCCTTTTCGATTCATGGCTGTGGTTTTGTGTCGTAACAGAACTTGCAGAAAGTTAAGGGGCGTCCCATAGTCATGTGGTCGAGTAGGACACCGTTTAAACTTCTTAGATAATTAGGATATTAGGACTTACAATAAAAAACAATTTTTAAAAACAATTGTAATTTTATTGAATTAATAAAACACAATTTTTGGAACTTTTTTAAAAAATCACACACACACACACACCTAAAACCCTCAAAAGCATACCATAAAATCTATAGTGAGAGTTGAGACATAGTTTCATGGGTAAATCAATACACAGGCTAACTTAAATACACAGGCTAACCTAAATACACAGGCTAACTTAAATACACAGGCTAACCTAAATACACAGGCTAACTTAAATACACAGGCTAACCTAAATACACAGGCTAACTTAAATACACAGGCTAACTTAAATACACAGGCTAACCTAAATACACAGGCTAACTTAAATACTCAAGCTAACTTAAATACACAGGCTAACCTAAATACATAGGCTAACTTAAGTACATAGGCTAACTTAAATACACAGGCTATGTTAAACGACAATGAACAAGTGGCAATACTAAGTCAAAATACTTGAAAGAAAATTGGTTGAAAACGAACTCAGGTTTAATCATTCAAAGTTAAACAGCCACAAAACTACACAATATCGCAGGAAAAGATCAAAAAGACGTCTACCAGTCCTAAATTATTGGAGACGAAGGATGAATCCTTAAATGGGGCAAATTTGGTATTTGTAGGATCGTGTTGGCTTCACTTACAAGAATCTTGTCGGAAACGACAATAAAAACATCACTTTACCTATATAGTGGACTAACAGCATAGATTAATCAACGATAACTTAAATGTAACGCTGACAACGTGAAAAGGCACATCATATTTAATAACGATTGCATCATGGAGGTACTAAAATCTTAAAAGCTGATTTAACAAACGAATTTCCTCCCAATAACTTTATCATTTTTTGACGGTGTTTTTACCTGTGTACCCTTGAGTCTAGACATATTAAATCCTACGTAAGTATATAATCTAAATACTTTAAGCATAATCAATCCCTTAGACTTTTAAAGAGACTGTGTCAAAGCACAATTTAAGCAATCTAAGTCAAACCTTTACGACCGACCTATGATGAAATGAGATTTGTCTGCACCCTCCCAATACCCATCAAATTTGACTCATTCTAGAAATGAATCTGAAATTTAGATCTTTGTTCGCGTGTCTTCTTTTTTCGTGTTTATTTCGGTTTTTCGGCAGCCCATGTTCAACATTTACATATTCCTACTTCCCAGCCCTTAATATTCGAAGAAGCAATACAACCACAATGATTCAAACTGAAACAATCATTAATCAACACATTTAACCCTAATAGGCTACACAAACTGAAACAAACAACCTAAAACCCAAAGTCTATCTACGGAGCCTATAATAAAACTTGTGAGTGATGTCATATACTGTCAAACCGACATTATGCTTGACCACCATGACCACCAGTCCTGTGTGTCGTCTGACAAAAACCGCTCTCGCTCCAACACACTTGCTGTGTCGTATTGGCTATATACAGTGGGACTAAGAGTATAGCATAAACTCAATACCAGTTTTCTGTGGGGCTCGGCTGATTACATCTGAATTTGTATAATATACGCCTTCACCAGGGAGCAATGATCTGGTGGGAATAAGGAGTGATGGTGGTTGCCAGCTTTGAATCCACAAAAATTTAGGGAGGGTGGCTGTACGGTTCGTGCAGGTTAGGGGCTGGGGTTCCAATAGTGAACTATTGTAAGCAATTTTGATTTTTTTTCAAAAAAATTTTGCGAATTCACAATAGAAATTATTCAAAATTATTCACACTTATAATTCACAATTGTTTACAATGATTGTGAAATATTGTTGTCAATTGTTCGCAATTGCTGGGACAAAACTTTTCGAAATTGCTCTCTACGGCCTTCTCAACGATACTTCTATAGAATTTAACTAAGATAGATGTAATATTGATATAGTATTTAATGTTTTTGACGCTTCTCGAGCGTTATGTCAGTCCGCTATTATGGAGACATTTCTTGGACAAAATTTGTATATTAATCAGACTTCGCTTAACTTAAACTAAGGACATAGGGACTTAAACGAAGGATTCACTTAGAATAAAGTGAATCACTTGGTCACTATTTGGTTACTTGCGGTAGGTAGCGGTCACTCTTGGCTTACTTTGGGCCACTAATTTGGGACTAATTTAGGCAAGGTTTGGGTCACCCCGGCCTTACTTTAGGCAATTCTGGAGTCTGGGGTACTGGTAGGACAGAAGTTACGTCAGGGTCTAACTTTCGAATTTGGGTCACTGCGGGCTTACTTTGGGTGCCCTTGGGTAGGTTTGCATTATTCTAGGTTAGTGTGGTGGCCTTGAGGAGCCTTGAGGCAAAGGTTGTATTTTTCGAGGAGAAAATTCACGGCCTACAAGAAAGTTATTAAGGAGGAAGACACTGACACTTGATCAATGGTTTAAAAATGAAAAATTAACTGCGTTACGTTCAAATGACAAAACGCTTGTATACCATTTGGCATTTCCTGAAACTAGTCCCTGACCAATATGTCTAGTAGATAGATTGAAATATAAATGCATGCGAGAGATTTGGAGAGTGCCCAGTAAAACAGTTCCAAAAACGAATCCTCTTATAAATGATTTCGCGTTAAAATGATCCAGGTACAGGTTTTCAAACACATCCTGATTTTAGATTACAAAACCAGTTTTTCCGGTATTTTGTTTGAGATTGGGCAATTCTTCGTTTGAGAACAGAAAACAGTGGAATTAAGAGCTGAGCTCGTGCCTCGGAATATTCCGAGACGAAAAAATCTCCCATTAAACAGCTCAAAATAATACACTGACATCATGCACTCTGAATTCTGCAATTTATAAGCTCATTCTTTTATTGAGATTTTTAGACGTTATCATGGTACCTAACCTCCATTTAAATTTAAAAGAGTGATCTGCAATTTCAAAACCGGTATAATTGGGTAAATCGAGGGCTGTTTTCGTGTACAAATTTTGCTCTTTTCTTTCTTACTTTTCAAATTTTGATGCACTACTAACAGTAACGTATCGAGGACGTATGTTCAAGTGTCTGAGCTGGGGCTGGCCTTATGTCTCTTTTCTTTCTCACACTAAAAAAGGCGATGTTTCTCATCTTATGTTAGTTCCAATATTTGAAGAATAACAACGAAAGTTATGATTCCTATCTGTAGATGCAAGAAGGTGAAGTGATTATTACGGAGTTTAGTCTGAGCAGCTAGGGAGTGTCAGCACTTCTGGTTTTGTGGCCGACAACTGAGCACCTGTAAATACCAGTTTTAATCCCACTTGGACATACTATCCTAGATCAAAAGTTACCCCTAAGAGTTATTACCCAAACCCATCCTAGAATATACCAAACTGCCCTCGAGTAATCCGAGCGTACCCTATCAGCTCAGGTAACCCAAGTCCCCGATTCACCGAAACCTACCCCAGCGTACCCCACAGTCCAAACCTTCCCTTGCTATTGAGTAAGGAAAACCTTCCTTAGAGCCACGGAAATTTACCCCTCAGTAACCCAATCCTACCCGGAGTAATTCAAACCCACCCTCGCACTTTAGTATTTAAGTAACTAACTAAGTAAACTTAGTCCTGTGTAACCCAAAACTACTCCAGAGCAACCATAAGTTTCCAAGGAATGTCCCCTGGGGGTCATCAATCTATTCCGAAAATTACGTCTTAGAATTTCCTTAAAATATGAGCGGTTCCCTTTATACATTCGTGCGTACGGCCAATACTTCACAGGATCAAAAAGATTGTTAACGAGTTTTGGAAATGATTATTTTCGTATCCATGTCTGTTTGAACGGTTTGTATAAATCGGGTATAAATCGCAGTAAGTGTTTCATAGAATTTACCATATGATAAGTCAATTACCATAAAATTAGCGAAATTCTTAACAATTTTTTGATTTAACTTTTTTCCCTGTTATGGTTTCAATATGATAATTGAAATGTGATTATGAAAAATAGCTAAATTGTGTCCACTTAATCAAAATTGGTGATTCTTAACTGAAAAAATTTATTTGGAAAAATTGTAAACATTTGTGAATTTTTCAAAATTTTGGGAATTTACTAAAAAATCCACCATAAACATATATATATAAACTATTTTTTTTTTTTTTTCGTTCTCTATAGCTATTGTACTCTAATTGTTGTAAAAAGCTCGTGAGTTTAGAGTTTTACTTTTATGACACTGTTTTTAAGGCGGCCTTTTTCATGTATATTAATTCTCGATTTGAGTTTGTTTAAACTTATTTTATAGTGTTCACCTCGTCTACTTTTCCTAACGTTTTTATTTTCATTTTTGGCGTTTTTATCTCATTTTGTTTTAGGATTATATATATTTTTTGGTTGTTTAATTTAGGTATGAATATTTGTTTCTAGTCTGACATTACAATTGTAATAAGACAATTTAATTTGTAATCCTTGTAATCCTTGTTATATAACCCAGCACCATCTAAAATCTAAGTGACTCGAGAGATCAAATCATACGATTCGTGCCCATTTGCCAAACCTCGGCTTCTTTGATTAACCATTTCAATCTCATATTAAAAATTGTTGAATGTTGATACATTAGATAGAGGTGGAAGATGGTGTAAAATTTTTTTGAAATCGCGGCAACCCAAAAACCATTTGTTATTGATTATTTTCATGGAATTGATTTGTTAAATTGAAAAGCCCCGATTAAGTAACACCGACGATTAGTGTCAAGGTGAAAGGTTTTATCCAATGAAAATGGATTAGTGTCAAGGTAAAAGGTTTTATTCAATGAAAATGGCTTCGATTTTTGTACCAACAGATAAACTTCAGTGCTGCGATATCTTGATATTTGTCTTGTAGATATCAAGGACAGTGAGACTGGTCTCAGACATGAGGTTGTAATTATTTCTGTCCAGCAAGAGGCAGCTTCACCATATACAAATATTGCCCAGGACCATCTAGAATCTAAATGACCCAAGAGATCAAATCATATAACTTCAGCTTCTTTGATGAGCCATTTAAATGTCATATCAAGTTAATTGGCAAATGTTGATACCACAGATATACCTTCTAAGTAAAATTAGATACTTATTTTTTCAAAAACCTTTGAAAACCATCGATTAATGTGCAATATTAAACATCAATTTACATTTGTATAATATCAAAGAGGGAATTTTAGGTTTCAGACTAGCTTAGTGATAGTCCTAGTGGACCCTAGGTCCCAGGATTTTGACTGAATTGGTGTTTCAATTCGATTTCACGACTCGAGGACGAAGTAGCAAAAAAGGGACGAAAAAATTTAGTTCAAGCTGTCAATAGAATAAAGGTGGATTAGAGACCAAAGTTTTCCCTGACCGATTGAGAGACACTAGCCCTGTTTACAATTAAGCTTTGTGTGTCGTCAAAAGTATGATTTCGATTTCATTACAGAAAAGGAATTTGACTTGCAACGAAAAGGCTCGAGAACTCTTGTAATTCAATATGTCTCGCTCATAACTTGACAGTGAGCTTGCCCTACCTGACATGTGACAATCCTGTCAACATCATTCAGTTATTTCAGCCGAATCTGCCGGTAAAAGTGAAGTAATCAAGAATTTACGCAACAAGCATTGACGGGAGGAGTAGTGAAATTTGCCGAAACCTTCAAATAGGCTAAAAGCACAGTTTCTTAGAAAGTAGGAGGCTTAAGGAGGCTTAAGCTTGTGATATTCGGTAGAGTCAAGAAAGTAAGTAATGGGAACTGGAACTATAACTAATGCAAATTTGACAAGGACCACTCAGTTCTATTTAATTTCTGGTGGGACAAAGCGACTTCTTATAAAACTGCAAGTTTGTCAAGATTATCCCTGATCAGACAGATAAAATTGTATTAATCTGGGTCATCATATATACGCTGTGTCATGTGACATGTTTAATTCTGACACTTGCCGTCTAATGGCTTGATCTCGTGAAGCCTTCAGGTTATGAGGAGGATTTTCATCGTGTTTTCTGCGAATTTGTCAGGGTGATTTATATTCGAATATTAAAACACTGAAGAAAGATCGAAATGCCGGCTGTCTTACGGTTGTTCTGAAGAGAATAATCCAATTATTTGTAAACTCTTGACTGAATGGCCGGGGAAATAACTGAACTTATTAGTCAGAAATTGGTAAACAATGATGTCTAGAGTATTCTCAGTTCAGCCTTTTTCCAAAAATGTTGTAACTCATAACCACCACAGTAATTAGTCAAATCGAAAAATAGCAGGATCTCCTATAAAATGATACGAAATGAAATGATACAGGGTTTCCAAAGTAACAGCTCGTAAATTATTCAAGGTTCCTTAACTGAGCAATTTCGCTTTTGTCCTGCACCTATCTTCTGTTGACTTGTAAGTGAGTGTATTGGATACTTTTAAAATCAAGTCAAATTGGGGTGCTCAGGAAAATAGATATCAAAACGCTATCTACATTAAAACAATCGTTAGTTTGGCATTCGATTTTTTGAAGGATTAACAATGGTTATTTCAGTTCCTGGCGTTGGTCTTTTGACTTTTTATTAAGGAAAGTTCGCTGAATAATTTTCTTCTCATCCTGATAGATTACTAATGATGATAGAACGCCTGTGTAGAATCATGGGCAATGGGCAAAATACCCCAAAACTAGCTGCAGTAAATCGCTGAGAATAACAGAAAGCTAAGGAAATGATTTATGTCTGTGAAGAAAAAAAAATCTGTGAAAAAACAACTATCTGTGGAAACAATTTTATGTTGATGTAGTCTATAAAATTTCTTGACGAACACATTGAAAGATTTAGAGGAAATAATCTACTTCTTATATTTGTAAAATATACGTATGGGTACCACTGAATTGCATATATAATATCCTAGATCCTAGTTGTTTCACCGTGGATAACGTGATTAATGAAACCAATAAGTTCGGGATTATTGAATTAATGATGAGGACTTATAAGATAATGACTCGTGAATAATCAGTGAAGCGCTTTCCGTCCCGTGCTGCAACTTTACTTCAATCGTGACTTGAGCTCTGATTAATGAGCTTTCTGAAAAGTTGTTTTATCTCTTACTCGCTTACAAGGGTTCTATCGACTCATCACACATGGCTTAATGTAAGCTGAATTCAACGTTGTAACCCCGCGGCGATATGTGAAATATTAATCATTTTCAGATAACGATTACCGTAAGCCACGTTCAACGTCTATCCCTTATTTCTTATCGGTCACGGTAGAAATTTTTCTATTAATACCTTCAGACAAACTAGTAATCATGACTAATCTGTGTATAAATTCAATGTACTATTTGAAAAGATTTAAATGAAAATCTATCAAAAAATTGGCAAAAGCTCTTCCATTTAAAGTTAAAGGAAGGAAAGAAGGCAGGAGGAGGCGCCACACGTCACGATATCAATAAAAGTGACAACGTAAAGATAGCTTATACTTCGTTCTCTGCTTATACTGACGTATTGGTAGCTGCAGGGTATGCAGATGTCTCGAAATTTCAACAGAGCAACTAACTTAAATTATACAAAGTTTTACTAACATATTGTAAAGTAACAATACTTTATTACTTATTAATCAACTCAGTATCCATCAACACCACACTTCTGCAGGTGGTGGAGTTTTTCGTGGAGTCGGGACAGATAGACCAGGCTAGAAACGTAATCACAGCTCTGCTACAGATACCTCTCACTAGAAACCGGACAGACGCAGATTGTGTTATCAGCCTACTCAACATCCGGCTACTTCAGATTCACACAGTAGACTGCAAGTTCTTTGAGGTTAGTTTGTTTATCTGAAAATTTTGATCGTTTGAGCATTACTTTTTCTAAATCAATCCAAAATCTTACTCCAAACCTTGTAGCACTTATAAATGTTTGTCCATTAAGGTATAAATAAATTTGCTTTTATTCTTAATTCAAAAATTAGCGATATAATGTTTCCTGGGGTCCCTTTATAGATAATGTCAAGTTTTGTGTTCGTATAGTATAGAATAGTCAAATTTAAAGTCCTCTAAACGAAAATAAATCATATCGTCTGAACCAGATTTCTGTTGAGGACGTCAGGTAGTATTTACGGTATCCCTGATCAGCTGATCTCGATTTGAAATTTAAGACGTTTAGTTTTTAAATTCTAGGCCATTGTACAAAGCAGATTTTGTAATAGTGCTTATAGTGAGCAATCTGCACGCCCCCTTTCTCTCCTATTGTAACCTAGGTTAGTACAGACAAGGCGTGGCTCTGCGGATCAGGGAATTTGCAGCACTCTGTTTAGGAAAACGTTTAGCCTTCTGATCCTTGGCGTAATAAATCACCGTGTTCAATTTTAAAGTGACCCTCTAAAAGTGCGTGACCTTTTCAGACTTCGAAAATATTTTATGTCTGTGCTGATGAATGTGATCATGTTCGTCTTTCAAGGCACACGTGCACGCTTCTTTATCATAACCATATTGTGCTACTGCTCGGCCTTAATTTTTTTTGAAATTTGTTGTCCAAGCCTGAGGAGCTGGCTTGGTTCAGGAGACATAAACACAATGTTTTGAAACAAAAATACAAATGATCATCCTTATCAGAATCAAGGCTTTTAGCTCAATTGTTATCCATAGGTTCAGATTACAAAATTTTATTAGCAAAGACATTTCACAGTCGGCAATCCACTGAAAGCCCTGAAAATTTTATTTATTGACCTATCTGCCAACGATTACTATGAACTCATTCCAGCTGTCTATAATTTTAGAATCTATTGCATACAATTACATAATTTTAGATACAACATCTTGCGCGGCGGAGAATATAACGAAACAGATGAATTATCATTAAAAAGTTAAAAACAATTATAGGCGGAGGATATAAGGAAAGAGATAGATTATCATTAAAAGTTAAAAACAAATATAGGCAGGTTGCTAGTCTAACCAAAACGAAATGAAACAATTGAGACCGCGGAAAATTATAGTTGCTTCCCACTAATTACTCCAACAAACTTTCGCGAGACAAACGCCGGATTGTCTCATACAAGATACGCTGCTATGTGACATGAAATACCACGTGGGCACGTGACCTCCAGACACAAGACACAAGACGTGTCAGTCAGGATGAACAATGTTAGAATGAAGTGTCCGGCTCCTGGGTAAATCTGTCCGATATAGGACAGAGCAAGGCTGGAGATTGCACCCATTAGTTAGCGTCATTATGCGTTCTCTCAGTTACGGAGTGCATGTAAGTGTTCTTCTTGAATTAAAGAAGACAGGTGCAGTGAGGATTCCAGGTAAAATACCAATATCTTGTGTTCTTATAAACTGGCTTTCTGGCTCCTTGTTGGCACTGAGCTTGCAAGTATTTGAGCTTTTAAGACAGGATCAGCTGGCTATAAGTTATAAAATGCTCTGATCGTAAAATCGGTTGACCTTATTAAACTGTTTAATAAGATAACTATGGTTTTATTGTTCTTATACTTATGTTAGCAGGTTAAGGGCTTGGTGAATGAAAGTATAATCATGATAATGAATGATGAAAATCCATCAATCGTTAATTTTGAATTGATTGGCCTCTAAAAATATGGAGTAATCGATCTTAGTGTCAACTTAGTATCAACTTCCATGCCGTTTAAGAATGTTATGTCGGAGAGCTACAATATTGTTATTAAGTATTAATGAAACAGAAATAAAACTATAGACCAAGTCTAAAAATATCGATGTAACTAGGTTTACCGGAAGTAGCCAAAGCAGTCGCTGTAAAGAATACAAATGCGTTTGTCCTCCGATCCCGCCTTTCCTATCTAACTGCAAGAAAATTTTTCTCGAGCTGCAAATCTATCGGCAACACCCTGCACTAGGTCGTGTTATGCAGAACAAGATAAAATGACAAACTATTACAGAAATTCGATGAAGTAACATAGATCAACTCGTTCCTTGTCACCTCGTATCAAGAACGACCGTTAGATTGATGTCCTTAGACTGAATATGTGGCCAACCACGAACTTCTAGCTCACTAGATGGTGATATGGTAAATTGGAAAATGGGAGAGAATAAGGTCACACTGTCGCTCAATTCAGCACTATCTGACACTTTACCGATCTGGAAATCGTCGTTGGTGGACATGAGAAATTAAACGGAAATTGTAATTTCCAATACTCGGTCTCTTCCCAATACTCGGTCTGTTCCCAATACTCGGTCTGTTCCCAATACTCGGTCTGTTCCCAATACTCGGTCTCTTCCCAATACTCGGTCTCTTCCCAATACTCGGTCTCTTCCCAATACTCGGTCTCTTCCCAATGGCCAATACTCGGTCTGTACGGCTGTCCCCAATACTGCAGACACTTTCTAACATAACTTTGAATATTTTACGCTGTTAGATAAGTGCCAGATCTATCTTAAAGTGTATTAAGTAAATTCATGAATTGGGTAAGCACGACACCAAAATCATCAAACGGAAGATCTTATTTATGTGCAATGACTCAATCACAGTTAGCACATAATAGCATATAGTACGAATTTAATACAGATTTTGCATTTCTTTTTCAAGGTCAAACCGACCACCTTTCAGTGTTATGTGAATGGACCAGTTTATTTTTCAAATATTAAAATTGTCACTCAGTTAGTCAGTAAAACGTGTTAAGTTAAAGAATAACGAAATAGTGCAAAAAGTAAATTCTTACTTAACGCTTTGCCATAAAAGCTTAAACTGTGCTGAACGGGACTTTAAATTGTTAAACGCCAAATTGCCGCTTAAAGCTTGAGAGAGAAAAACAAAAAGCCTCGTAACAAAGATCCATCACATAGGAACTAAAATTACTTGGAACAAGATTTTACTATCTTCTTATTTTGGTGGCCACATCAAAGAAAAACTACCGGGTTAAGTGAGTGTGAATCGTTCTTTGAAATAATTATAAACAAATTTGTATAAGCTAAAATACTATTACTAACTAACTAAAATTACTTGGAACAAGATTTTACTATCTTCTTATTTTGGTGGCCACATCAAAGAAAAACTACCGGGTTAAGTGAGTGTGAATCGTTCTTTGAAATAATTATAAACAAATTTGTATAAGCTAAAATACTATTACTAACTAACTAAATGACTTAGTAAAAATCTCGGTATAGTTTGATTTTTTGAAAAAAGTCCATTTGACCCTAAAGGCGTTATTTAATGCGTCTTTCCCTTAGAAAAAACAATGTGCAAATAACATCAGGAACTTCGGAATAGACAACTTCGTATTTACTTTCCCACGATTTAGAAATATACCCTAACATCCACCATGGATTAGGTGAAACACTCGACGGAAATTCGTATTTACAAAATAATATGGATCAATAATACAATAAGTCACAGTGAGTGCTTTCTTTGAGCTCGAAAAGTAAACATTCTGACAGTAGGTGGTATTCAAATTACCGCCTGGCCGTATGTCGAAGCAATGGATAAATAGCTAAATAGCTGTATAATCGACTAATGACTTGAAATAGATAAAGTTTACTTTAAACCAAATCGAAACGGACCGGCTGGCCCAAGGTTTCTCTTAATTTCTCTAGTGCCACCGGCTGAGCACCACCTTGTGATAATTGTAGTGTCGCTTATAGCCGCCTGGCAATGCATATGTTGTCTCCAATCTATGTGGCTATGTGCAGCAGATTAATTGTATGATTGAATGATGGTATCTATTATGCGAAATGCCACGCAACTTTTGGATCGATTTGGAAGATAGTGCTAAAGTCAACTGTGAATATTTTGGGTGATAAAAGTTATGCTCAAAGACTAATTTTGGGTGAAATTTGGGATAATTTCTAAGAAAATCTTTTTTAAGTCCTCGTGCAACTCAGTAAATTCAACTATAATTCTCTATGGATGGCGGGACTGACTGCGTTAAAAAGATCCTTTGTAATGAAATGGTCGGTTTGGTACTGAGGTTGACATTAAAATGCGATACGCGGCGAGTTTATTACCTATATATAAACAGCTGCCCCCTCAATTTGCTCGTAGACCGCCTGAACATTGCTAAATTGGTCCCACGGGTATTTAAATATCTTAGTTTCCCATTTGAAGTTATGACAGATTACCTCATACGCGACAGTCCCAACTTTTACCGTTTATGATACTTGCCAATTCCCTATTGGTCCGGTAACGAGAAATTTAATTCGTTTGATGAACGTGCTGTATCATTTCTAATTTTAGCAACTATTTGTGGCTATGTAACTCTTAGCTAAACTGTATTTAAAGCAAATAAACCATTAAATTATAAGTTTCGATAACGATAGCAAGTAAGAGAGAACATGGATCCTGAAAAAGGTTTATTCCCTACTTGAAACCACGATTTTTTCAGGAACAATAGTCTTTAGAAACTATATGCTTGGCCAAACCGTTCTTGAATTTCGCGTAGAATCCTTCATCAATAACAAGCCAAAATGTTCTCAAGTATCCAACGAGGAAATATAAACACAAAATCTTGGTTCTTGCTATCCGAAATGACTAACTTTCTCTCCTTTGAAGACCTCCACAGGAAAGGACGTGTATTCTAAGAGGTGCAGCTTTGTTTTATAATTCCTCCCACTAACTATATAATAGTAAAATGTTATCTATTTGTTTACGATATACTTACGTAATGAATGCTTTTTTAGTAACCCGTTCTGCTATGCCTTCATATAATTATATTAGTACGTTCTATATCAATACGTTTTTAATTGAATGAAACAAAGGGACCGTCCATTCAGGCATTCACTTAACAAGATTTTCGTATTCACACAAATATTAACAAATATTCTCGTTCCCTTAAGTCAAGCATTTCGCCTTCAAAGACTCAGCTTCCAGAATTACTTCCAGTGCAGATAAGAAATTGTGGATTCGTAAATTAACTAAATTTGATATAAGGAAGTTTCTGCATGGGTTCCGGAACTAAGATCAAACGATTCTTTGCGACATTTTTATCGACTTTGTCAAGTACTGAAGTACGTACCGGCAATCTGCCCAGTATTTAAAACTCAAACTTTACTTTCCGGATAGAAGAATGTGTTTTAGGTTCTGGAATCGTTCAACGTGTAAAATTTGTTTTGGTTATAGGCTGGGATGGTGTCTCAAAAACACCGACCATACCAAACAAGCTAATTTTGCGAGGTGTTTCAAATAAAAACAATTATAAGACAGCTTCTCAAAACAAAACAATTTTGCGGCAAATTTTAATTAATCAGAATTTAGAAAAAAACTTGTACTTCTCATATTCGGCCAAAATTTGTG
Organism: Mnemiopsis leidyi; assembly: GCA_000226015.1. NCBI lineage: Eukaryota > Metazoa > Ctenophora > Tentaculata > Lobata > Bolinopsidae > Mnemiopsis > Mnemiopsis leidyi. Next base: position 25,999 of record JH153666.1, on the reverse strand, counting down.
ACCCTTTACTAAAAATACCTTTCACTATGGCACAATGAAAACAGGATATAGAAATGTCAGTATTAGCCCCCTATTGGTTAGAAGACTAGATCGATTCTCTCATTATAGTGGGTGTAACCAATATCCATGTTTACCAAGAAAACTTAGAATATCCATGACATAGTAAAAGGCACTAGTGGCCATGACCATTACCACAGACACCCTGAAGTTTGCCCCATTGACAATGGTCAAAAAATTGACCATGACCACTGACACCTCGGAATTTTAGCAATGGTCGAAATATTGACCATGACCACTGACATGACAGCCTTAGATTTTACCCATGGTCTTGATCAATGGAATTAAAACGCTTAAATTTTCATGTCAAAATGAATTGAGTCTGAAGGAAAAATCATACGTCATAATGGTGCAATGATATATTTATTTATGACAATGGTCATGGTCATAATTTTTGACCATTAGACCATGCCATGGTCTAATGGTCTGACCATGGTCATTTCGAAATTTTGACCATAATCTTGACACCCTAAACTAGGCCAAATGGTTAAAAGATCACGGTTATCTTACCCCAGCTCTCCCAAAGCAGTCCCAGCAGAGAACACGCACAGTATGGTCTTTGAGAAATATTACATAGCTTAGCCCCTACACCCCCGAGAATGAATTTTCAAATTTTCCCCCTAAATCAACTTGTATTGGTCCAAATAAGAAAAGTCTGAAAGGTTTTTGTCTCAATGCTTTTGGTTTTCGAAATATCGCCGGGTCGATATATCGACCTCGGGGATTCAACAGGAAAATTTATACATCTTCAAAATTTGGAAAATTGCTTATTCGCACGAAATTTTCTAAGCCCCATATGACATGGCCTTACATCTCAATACAATTGAGGAGAATGATTCTAGTTTTTAGTGCCTCAGTTATACAGAGGAGGTCAGTTATACTGAGGAGGTCGATATATCGACCTCGGGAGTTTCACTAGGTGAGATAACAAAGTTGGTCATATCAGCCAATTTGTCTGTGAAATAAATAGAATTAACTTCTCATTAGACTAAGAAGTCAATGTGAAAGCCCTCTTACTAGCCCTGTC
>JH153666.1:0-22141 GCA_000226015.1 Mnemiopsis leidyi | reverse complement strand
GTGAGTAAATGTTGTAGTGCGTGAGTAAATGTTGTAGTGCGTGAGTAAGTGTTGTAGTGCGTGAGTAAATGTTGTAGTGCGTGAGTATGTGTTGTAGTGCGTGAGTAAATGTTGTAGTGCGTGAGTAAATGTTGTAGTGCGTGAGTATGTGTTGTAATGCGTGAGTATGTATTGTAACAAGTAATGCGTGACGACTTTGTGCAGTTTCCCAGCGACTGGCGAGCTCGGGTCTCGTCAAATGACACGTGGTTGTTTTACAAATTTTCACATTCAGTTGGAAATAATCTGGACGTCCTTAGGCAAGGTTTGATGGGTGGAATTTTCATCCAATTCATCAGAAACAAACTGGCCGTTCAATATTCATTTGAGTGTTGCATATCCCAGATCCCGCTAGTATTTGTGCGGGTTATAGATGTCAAAATTTTTGGGAGGAGTCGGAAATTTGTTTTCTTTTGTAATTTATTGTAAAAAGTGGGAGCAGTTGTATAATACACATTAATCTTCCGACTGCTCCTGAGTCCTTCACTTAGGGTGTGTAATTTGAGGCTTCTCCGTGGCATTAAACTCAAACCTGTTAGACCTTACTTCAGAATGAACAAAAGAAAACAAATTTTCAGCTCCACCCAAAAAATTCTGACGTCTATTGTTCTAAAATATAAAGCTCTACGACCATGATTCAATACAGTTGTCGAATTCAGCAAGAAGCCAGGAACACTCGTGGGAGCAGGGATCATATCCTTGATTAATTAAGCTGTATTAAGACAGTGTCAGGCTAACGAAGTGTTGTGGAAGGACAATACTTTATGAATCATAACTATCTGCGAGGAGGAATAGAAAAACAGGTTTTTTCTCTTCTGAGCATCTTATATAGTGACCGGAGAAAATAATTGCCGTCTGCACTGAGACGGACATCAGATTTTTGAAAGGTTTATAGAAAGTTAATTGTGTGACTAAATTCCGATTGGTAAGGACAATGACATTGGCAAGTTTTACAATAAATTGTGACGTGCAATTGGTTATAGCTCCCCGTCAAATCCCGGGTAATACATCAATACAACATGTTCTGTGACCTCAAGAAAGATGTCTTGTTTCCTACGTGATTGAATCAATGAATTATACGCATTTTATTAATTTGCATTTTAATTTTCCTTTGACTCGCCTTGTCACATACGACTGTCGAAGTAATTTCTTTAAGGTTATACATGTCCTTAAACAAATTCAAAATTCAGGCAACTCCATTTAAGTTTCCTACATCAATAAACACTAACTATAAAACATTGCCTGATGCAGAGAAGTAAAAAAAGGTTTCGTGGGGGTTTTTTTAATTGCGCTTTTATAAGTTACAGAATTTAGTTTACTGTTGTTGCATTTTAGTGCTGTTGTGACCTGCTTCTAAAAAATACAACTGACTCGATATTAATCAAACTGCTTACAAAAGATAAAATAATCATTTTCGTAGTGAGCAATGAGGGCCTGTCAAGATTCAACATGTCAAAATAATTCTCGTTAAATGATGTCCTGTCCGAGTATAAATATAATCGATTGAAAATCAAATTTCTTTCACTACTGCTCATGCCTGGTCGGTTGCTTCATGACAAAACCAGGGTGGCAATAACCCACACTATTGTTCAGCTCGATATATATTTAATCAAGTCAATAGCGACTGTATTTACTTGATTGCAATTACTAGGAGCTACTACAGAGTCTAGCTGTGCAGGTTTATTTATGTTTAGACAAATCTGATCCTTGCACTGGTGCAGGGTTTAATAAGGGATTGAACAACTAGATCATTTCTACAGAAAATTTCAGCATCGCGGTTGACAATAGTTGTAAAGTATTAAGCTAAAATTCTTCTTATGAATTTGTGATCACATTGACAACAGATCTTGAATATTTGATAAAAAAATGATGAAACAAAATTAACGGCCCTTGCACCAAACTTCAACCAATGGGTCCCTATAGAGTATAGACACTAAAGATTGAGAAGTTTTTGGAAAGACTACTGAGAACAACTGCAAGTTGCCACAAGGGTTTCAAGGTTAGAAATAGCAGCAAAAATCTACAAAGTTTGCGAATGGCACTGAAAGTGAAATCAATGCAAATATAATGGAACTTTACCTTTCGTTATGGAAATAACTGTGAAATAACTTCAAGGAAAATTCAAGCAGCTGATAAACAATTACTATAGCAAAATTCATTAGACTATAAAATCAAATATAAGGTTTAGGCTTTTAATATCAATACAAAGCATATTGTAGAAAGGACGCAAAAATTTGTGATTCTAAACAAAGCAAGAGAAAAAATTGTGAGACTGAAAAATTGGTGTCATGATAATTTGCCATGGGATAGAGCAATTATTCGCATATTGTAATAGTAACTCAACACGTGCTTGTCAGTAATTCAGGATAACGAGGGCAAAACAACATGGTGATAACTTTAGAGTTAGGGTAATTAGATAGTGAACGAAAGTGTAAATTGCTGACAAAGGAAAGTGCGATCTCCTACGACTGACCGCTGACTGCTGCAACAAAAACTATAAGTTTAACGAGATGTACTTATAACCTTCCTTTGACCATCAAGCCCGAGAATTCAAGAAGCAGTTGTAGCTGCGCTCAGCAGTCATTCAGTCAACCTTTATAAATCTGTAGTTACGTCAACAGTGCTGCGCAGCTCATGTGTTCCACGTGCATTATGACAGAGCCAGAACCCTCACGCTAGTGGAGCGCGGCAAGACTCCATATAGTTTGTTAGATACCTAGACCAATTAGTAGGCTGCTGGGTTCTTGGTCATATCTGGAATATATTCCTGCAAACTCATCCCCGTGTCTTGATTTAAAAAGTACGAGGTACATGTGAATGTGATGCCCTTTAATTAATCTATCACAACTGCAATCGGGCTTTATTAATACTCTGCCGCGGTTTTAAAAAGTGAGGGTACAACAATAAGACAATGAAGGAGGTCCGAGCGGAGAAAAGTAAACGTGGTTACCGGTAGTGGGCCCCAGGTGCTAGTCAGATAGCTGCGTGGAGAAGTTGACTCTAGAGATTGAGATGTACGATTTAGTACGTATATAGTAGGAGACAATGAGTACTTTTAGATGTAGGCTAATGACACGACCGTGGTTGTACGTGAATTGCAACGATTTTGTTTAAGTTTTGTTACATGTAGGTCATGTAGGTCATGTAGGTCATGTAGGTCTTGTAAGTTAGTGGGTGATCGTTCCTCCTCTCCCGTTAACATAGCTGCACCCCTCCCCAGATTGCGGTATGTAAGGCATACCCCCACCACGCCCTTCTGAGACCATATAAAATTTTGTATGGTCGTATTTTTACGACATTTAGCTTTATAGAGGTAATCACAGTTAATTATGGTATTAGTTCAAGATAATTAAAAAATTCATAGATTTTTGTCTGATAACCTAACTATGTCCAATTGAAACATTTCTAAATAGGGTAAATAACAAATTGTGGACAAAATTAGATTAATTTTAGGCTAAAATTGATTTTACAATGAGGGCTATTATATAAAACCCTCCGTAATCAAAACTAATCAGATGATTACGTAATGCACTAATCTGTAAACAGTCCCTAGAATATCCCTAGACAGTGGAACTATAATACAATGTTTTAATGTGGTAAGTGTGGATCTAGAGAGACGAAATTTCCAATATTTGCACTATGTCCAATCAAGGTAAACATTCAACTAAAACGTCAAGTGATGCTGATAAACTCTGCTTAGCTCATGTACTGCGTCCCTTACCTATTTCTCTATCAAAAAACTACTAACATCAACCCACTACTTCACTACATGATAATTATAAAAGGCACTTAAACTGCGATGACCCGTATATCGAGACAGTGCACAGAAACCATACATTGAGTATCTACAGATACTTTCAAACTGTAGGGGTCTGAGGTTGAACTGGGATGTTAAACCCCCGGCGTTGAAGTCTTCTGTCATGCGTGGAAAAACATGCAGATACTAAGTCCCTCTTGTCTCAATCTCTCTGGCTCTGTGGCTCCTTGCAGATATAGTCCTAATTCGTTTGTCCTCAAGTGACCAAGTCTAGCCAAAGCTCCATCCCCAGCCATATCCTGTTATAGTCATGTCAATGATCGGCTATGTTGCTAAGTTGCTTTATCATCTTGATCCTGCATTCCCGTTCTCGTTAAGTTGTCTCAACCAAGAACTCACGTGGTCTTGTAACCACGGTAACGACATTTTTGTCGGTGGAAGAAAGGTTGTGGTACAGTTCAATGTGTAAGTAAGTGCTAGCGTAACCCTGCTCCAACTACCAATAATGTTTTTCTTTGATCTTCAGCTTCGTGTTAACGATGTAAATCGAAATCGAGTTTCTGGCAGAATACATATACGACTTAGGGGCGTGCAATCAAAGATTTATTTCATGAAAAAGATATCGTTGGTGCAACGCAGCTCGGATATATTTTTTACTTCGACTTACTATAATATGTAACTGTATATTGTATGAGAAGTGGGTTAGTGGTAAACTTTAACCAAAATTGCTTAACCAAATTATTTGTGTAATCGTAAATCTATATTTTTGAACCAAACTTAAAATAAGAAACTTTCAAGTTAGTAAGTAAGATATCAATTCAGATTTATTTACATCTAGTCTATAACAATCATAGGTGCATATAAGTTTTTTACTGGTAGGACGATTTTAAAAATTTTGGCCAGAAGTATTTTTCGGTTGGAATCGATTTTTTGGGTCAATCAATTTTTTTACCGAAACATAAATTTCTGAACGAAACATCAGTTTTTAACGGAAAATACGCATCAGTGTCTACGAAAAATAGTTCTAAACCGCAACATAACGTCTAATTCTAGACGGAAGTCATAGTTTCAAGTTCAACCGAAAAAACTTGAAATCACAAAAATATCGTATTTAAATTTCGTTTGTCAGAAAACTTTCGGTTAAAACGACTTTTAATTAAAGTAGGAATCCTACCGCCATACAACTTTTTTGCAGTGGTGGACTCTATGTTTTTAAGGCTTGGTTCACCGACTAAACCTGCGGTATAAAAATCGTGTAGAATGAACGCCAAATCCAAGAAAACACTGAGAATGATGAACAAAAGTTTTATAATCTATTATACCAGTGCGATTAGATACTATTTTAAGATTTAAATGGATTTAAAGATGGCTACATTCTTTATAGACAAGTCGGTAAAATCGACATCAAATAAGTTATTTTAAATCACCTTTATATGCGTTGCGTCATACGAGGAAAGATTGTCGATCAATTTCATGCCGTCCATCAGCCCAGCTCTCTACCGTCGAGCTAAATGAAGCTCCACTCCAGCAGGGCCAATATCGGCGGCGCAGCTCGTCCGAGTCTGACGTATCACGGCTGATCCAGATTCCAGACCATTTAAGTTTAACTTGACCCTTTCAGATTGAGGTGTTCAGGCAGTGTTGTAAGATTTGCGTGGCTAGCAAGCTCTTCGCAGAAGCACGTGCACTGATGGTGTACTCACTGAAACTGAGCGAAGAAACACACGGCAGCTCCCATCCCTGTCACGCTCAGACACTTCTCATTTACGGATTTTACCTTCTAAACATGAGTATTGCATTGTTTTCTTTAATGACGCTCCTGCGGTAGCTTCGGTATCAAATGTTCAAATGTTCAAGTAATCAAATAACAAAGGATTTACGACTCACAGCAGTCAACAAAATTAAGTTGTTATTTGTCAAATTCAAATTTTACGAAATTGAACCAGGGATGTGATCCCTCCACTTAATTGTCATCAAAAAGATATTTTTAATTCAAATATCCAAGAGCCAAATATCTAAAAACCAGAAATAAATTCATGATTAATACTATAATAGTCCAATTTAAAGGCTGATTAGAAGACTGATTTTATGCTGTTCAGGTGACATTGACGAAAGTGTCCAAGTTTACCGGCAGTGTCTGGATATTTTCCTAAATACTTTGGGAGACGTTAACCTCAAGACAGCTTGTGCCAGACAAGCCCTAGGTCTCGCACTTTTCATTCAGGTTAGCGGGAATTCCGATTTTAGCATCAACACCGAGCATACGCTTTTTTATTACTTTTTATTACTTTTTAGTTAAATTCATATCAAATTAGAAATGAGATAATAAAGGGCAGCTGAAAACATTTATCTCAGTTTTTCGAAATCCCCTAACAAAAATATATTGGTGTCCCTTAAGTGTCTAAAGAACCCCAATTTTTGGCAGTTATAAGGACAGCTAGCTTGACAAACAAATTGACTCGGCCGATAAATGGCTCGGCCACCGCCTATCGGTTTCCAAGAAAAATCAGTGTGTTATGAATCTTTTTGAATGTGTTATCGACTATTGTCGATTCGTCTGACATCAAATCTAAATAAATTCCATGCCTATTTTCAAACCCCATCCTCAAAAAAACATTACAATTAGATACCGACAAACATTACAATAAGATCCCGAAAGCAACCACGAAAAGAAAGTCCCAAATAAACGCGGGTATCAATCTCACTTGACGTCCTTTCCTAGAATTGTTCGCTTGAGTCTGCAGAATTAGAAGGTCACAGCAGGGCTGTACCCATGTCTCAGTCAAGGTGCCCTATTTAGTTATTTCCAAGCAACGAATTATGTGGCGGAGCAGCTGCTGACACCTTCAACTTCAAGTTCAAGAATTAAAGGACATGCTGTACGTGCTGCTTAGAATTATAATCGCAGAAATTGAACTGAGCTCTATGAAACAGTTCCTTGCCTATGTGCCTTAAATTCGTGCTATAGTGACAAAAATGACAAGACTCGATCATGTGGCTTCGTGTGCTAGAGGTCCAGGGTTAGAAAAACGTTTATTGCCAATCTCTAGAAGAATGCAATGAGGGTGTTGACCTATGCAATCCCTTCAGATTGACTCACCAATTATACTCAGCTGATTGATTAGAAGTTTCACTTTAGCCCCTGTAGTTCTATAAAAGTATAATATTATGGTACAGCCGGGGGATTCGCAGTGAAACCAATTCAATCCAGAAATGGCATGACGCCCCAGATTCCCAGAATGAACGGTCAAAAGTCGCCGGGTCCCAAATCACTGTCCCATGATTGGTTCCAAAATTCAGGAAACTCAAGAGAAAATTTGGTGCAATTTGGTACAATTTTGGAACCAGGCCATGATGACCGTTTTTTACCCAGGGCCGCAAAACTTTACAGATACACTTGTTAGATCGACATAAATCCAAATCAATCGGTTTCGGGACATTTCGGGGACTTTCACAAAACTGTTCAATCCGTTCATTCCGTTCATTCTGGGGATCTGAGGCGTCATTCCGGGCTATCAAAGGCCAGGTCTTGATCTTCACACTGCCCCTACCAATCATAGTAAACCGTCAAAGTCCTCAGAACACAGTCTCAGTGCCCCAAATCAATGTCCCAAATTTGGTTGGGACAAGAATTCAGGATACTTAGGAGAAAACTTGGGAAAATTTTGGAACCAGGCCATAATGACCGTTTTAGACGACCCAGGGCCTCAAAACTTTGCAGGGGCACTTGTTAGATCGATACAAACCCGAATCAATCGGTTTTGGGACATTTTGGGAACCTTGAAATAATTGTTCATTTCGTTTATTCTGGAAGTCTGGGGTATAATGTTGGCTAGTTATATGGCATTCAAATGCCAAGTAACTATCATTATCAATGAAAGAAAGTCGGTGGAACCCGTTCTGAGGTCCTAATTCACTGTTCCAATTTGGTTACAATTATATTTGGATTCATGTACTGTGTTCCCGATCGAAAACAGGACGCTTTCTGAAAAAGGTGTAATCTTTTCAAAAGGGTTCGGATTTTGTTCAGCACGTCACTTTGAGCACGAACCGTCATTTTGTAAATGTGGCACATTTTTCGCCAAAACTCGACCCGTAAGTACTTCGGGTACGACTGCTGCCCAGAGTTGCGCAAAGGAGAGAAATGTTTCAACGTGTTTCTACTTATTTCGATTCAGCGTTTAATTTTAATCTACCTACCGTCCGGTTTTAAATTTTTACAGTCAAATTAATTTCACGCTTTCATAGTTTAATCTCACTCTTTCATATAGCTTAATCACGCGACGCATGAAAAAATGAGACACTAGAATTATCCGCGAATGTACCATTCTCTAAAGACAACGGTTCTCAAATATAAGAAACTTTCATGCTATTCATAAAATTAACGAAGGGGGTTCTAGGGGTCGGGGCCTCTAGACCCCCTGCGTTTGAGTTATTTACATGATTAGCAGTTGCTGAAACACAAAATTAAGGGATTGTCCACAGAGCTTGAAAGGTTAGGGAAATCGTTAGGAGAAACAGGGCATAAAGTGGGAAATTTCCATGGCATTAAATTCCATAGCATTAAATTCCGTTTTGAAGGACATTCACTCGACAGGGATACAACCAATACAACTTTCCTGAAGCGCTCTGGCAGATCGAGAAATCGACACAAATCTTGGAGAACCTACTCAATTCGAAACACGTGTTCATTGCGGCTAGCTGGAGACTGAAGGCACTGCTGCTGGAAGGATTAGCGGCAAACACTGACAACGAGCAGGTATTTTGGAATGTCAGATTTCTTCGAAATCTCTGATTTTTTATACTAGAAAATTTCTATAGTATTTTACTGTTATAGCTGATAATTGAAAAGCCCCAGCATGAAAAGCAATGACTTTCAGCTGATTAGTGCAAAGTTTAATCTTTAATGACTATTATAGAACCTTTATTAGGTCCCGGGTTCGAATCTATATGCCGCCCAGGTACGGACTGCGCGTCGTTGAAGCTCGGCAAAATTGCTTGCAATGCTGTTTAATCGATTTGCTTTTTATCCTTAATTTTATATAGCGGCAAATGGTGAAAGAAATGACGACACTATTACATCAGCTTTGAGGCGTGCACGTGAATGTCCAATCAAAAAGGTTTAACTAGAACGGTTGAATAGGATCTATTAAACGTTATAAATACTCCTACTGACATAGGTCACATGTAGGTCATAAAGCACACATATTAATGCAAACTTTTCATGACACATGACAAAATATATTTGATGGTTATACAACTTTTGAGCACAATTGAGGGACTGATCTGTGTAGAGAGTCTCATGAGTACAACATCTATGCTTAAATCCTGGATCAGTAACTCTACTGAGTTATTTCTCAGCCAATCTTAATTGAACTTTCTTAAGATGAGTTTAAAACAGTCGGGATCTTTGTTGATCGTGAAGTATCCTATTGACCTATTGTTTCAATTGTAAGAAATTAAAAGTACTTAAGTTACGCCCGGCGTTATAACGTCATTCGTTGTCAAAAATGTCATCATTCTAATTGAATTTTCCCATGGTGGTCGAACGTATGAATAAAATATCACCCACCACATATTTTAGCGTATGTAATTTTGAAGATCGTATAATTGCTGGTGCATATTGTGATGTTGATGATTTATTGATGGGCGATGGCTATGATGGTAGGGACGTTATTTTGATTGACTTAAGTGTTACTTAAACGTATTAAGCGGGCGAGGGGGTGGGCGAACGAAAATGAGTCATGTTTTGCTACCTTGGTAGAAGGTAGTTAGATGTGTTGTCAAACTTAAATATTCCCATCACTTGCCCCCGTCCAAAGCTCAAAAGGCAATTCGACTGATTTCTCTGTCAGAATTCTAACATCAGGTTGTCACAACTTTATAGCGTCATCTGAAATCCAACCTTACCCGTGATTAACGGTTGTCAAAATCCACGTTTTCTTACCTGATAACTTGTGGCACTTACTTATATGTAACTCTTTAAATTGTAAATAAAAAATCCCGGCACTTACTTAACAAATCAAAATCTGGAATTCCCCATGAAAAATCTTGGCCAGGTTCCTAGGAGCAACTCACTTTACCAGCCAATAAAGCAAACTTCCCAGGTGGCGGTAACAAACTTACGACAGGCCAAGAAGCTGTACTGGTCATGCGTGAAAATGTCCAGGGAAATCGTCGGAGAAATGACAGTTCAAACAGCCAGGTATGTGTTAGTGTCAGTAATGTCGTCTACCTGTTACGTAGTTACTAGTTACTAGTTACCTATAGTTTACTGATACTTACAGTTAGAGTCTCTGAAATTGAAACCTTCCGGTTGAGAATTTTTACCAAAACAACCCTGAAGAAAAAGTTGACGTTCAAAAACGAGTGTTTGTGTCGTGATAAAATTCACTCAGTCAAAAAAATATGTCGAAAACTTGTTTCACAGAACTGTGAACATACAAAGGAAGCATTAAGTTTATTCAAAAACGAGAAATTTGATGCGTGATGTTTGGTTTCAACTTTATAGCCAAAAGCTAAAAGCATTTGATTCAGTAGTTAAACATTCAAATAAGTCTTTCGCGATTTGCATCAAAACATTAATAATATGCGGTGCCGATCTTCCTTTTAGCATTTCATATTTGTTTAATAGGCCAACAAAGTGGCCAAATATCGGCGTTTATTATGCATATTGAAGCCTCTAAGGAGATCCCGGAACCGGCAACTCAGAAACCATTTCAACCGGAACCGGGAACTCAGGAAAATGGAATGGTACTGTTTCTATGAAATTAATACAGTCATTGTTCAATGTCAATATGTAATATGTAGCGTGCTTAAAAATCGAATTGATCTAATGGTTGTTATTAAGTATGTAATAGGAATAAGCAGCCGTGCGTTTATTCAACCTTTGCTAACAAATTCCACAAACAAAAACATAAGGAATTATCATTGAATAGATTTTTGTTAAAATATAATAATTTTTTGTTAAAATTCGACATACAAGAACAAAAGAAATTGTATTAGAATGGATTTTTGTTAAAATCACTCAATTTTAAGCATTTCTCGAAGAAGAAACCATTTCAACCGGCTTATTGATCAATATATGGAGCATATCTCAAAGTAGGACAAGGCGCAATTTTATTTAGGAGTGTATTATATAGAGACTGAGTCATTTTATAGGAATGGGATATTATGACATTTTGGGAAATGACATAAGAAATTTGGGTGAATTAGTTAGTAAAGTAAAGGTTGCACTAAAGTTATGAGACATAAGTAAGTAAGTTATTGAACAAAATTTTTATGACGAAGATTTTAGTTGGAAGTTATGACTAGAAAGTCGCTAAGTAAGTTGAACTAACCAGAAGCCCTGCACTCAGGAATCAGGATTACAATTACGCGGTCAGTCTCTACTGCTAATTATCTTGCATAACTACTATGATTACTATTATGCATATTTTATTGATATATACCCTTCTACAGAAGAGTCATCGCTAACATCTACTAATTGGTTAGGAGATTGTATTATTATAGTATCGCCGATCTATGCTTGGTTATCGGTACCACTTTTAGCGGCCAAGCAGAGTCGCAGGAGAACTAACAGAAATCACAGCCTAGAGGGCTACAGAAAATAAATGTTTGACAGTCAGCCCTAAATGACAATTATGTTGGTTTTGCTTTTTGTATGATAGAAATAATCGGGTCAATTGAATAGGGTGGCGGAAAACAGAGAACAAATAATAATAGAAGACGATTTCATAACGCATTGGATTGATTACTAAACACACAAAAGCAACTCAATTGTTTCTGCTGGTGCAACTTCAACGTAGCAAGGAGAAAACTTGATGGCTCCTAACATTTCCATGAGTCAGCATCAGAAATGTGACCCTCAACGTCTCTAATCGGCAGCATTAACAGCTGTTCTGCCTAAATTAAATAGGCACCTATTTATTATTTAATGGACAATGTCATGATGACGATAATTTATCTGAGATTTACACAATGCCACAATTTAAGACGATAAAACATTAAAACAACGCCAATAGAACAATTTGTAACTTTATCACGACTCTTTACCATATACTCATATCCTGACGAGCCTTGTCGCACACCATTTGAAGAGGTTGAGACAAATGTCGGTTTAATATGACGAAAGGATGAACACAATAGTGTATCTTTCTTATAGCGGAGACAAAAGTGCATGGCTCGATCTTTCATTTCAGATTGACTAAAAGGTCATTTAACTGTGACTTCATGAAGCATGGTAGACTCATCACCACCATGCACCAAGTGATAAGACACAGCTTGGTTGCACGAAGGATTATCAAATCAAAACATGAATGGCTGTGCAGACAAGCGCTGTTTGCGCTTTGAATCTTCGTTCGTTCGGATTTTGTGTTCGCCAGGTAAAGAACCTAGAAATAATTGCTTGGTATAACTCAGTCAAAAATACTTTGTAAGAGGAAATGATCTGATCGATATTACCAAGCAAGTGAAGGTAATACTGAAGAGGTCAAAGCAGCTGTGCGGTTACTAGACCCTGCTCCCATCTACATATATTCATATCTAGTGCTGTGACTGTACTACGATAGAATCGGTAACTAAGTACCAGCTATATAAGTAGAATAGTCATGCGCTTAGTCATTAAAGATACCGTGGTTGTTATGAAAAGAAACTAAAAGTATCCAGGAACATGAATGGTCGGTGAGGATTGGGACCCACTTAAATCACTTTATAAGTAAAATAGTTATAAGATAAGCGGTTGTTATGGTTACGTAACCACGTGATCAAATCAAGCAGGGTAAACTGGGCGTGGACTAACCAACTTGAGGTGACCACAATTATCTTGATCATCAGATCTAGATATAACATAGATAGATAACTCCGTCCCTCGCTACAGGCTCCAGGGCATGGTGTGAATCTAATTGCAGTTCTAGGACATAGCTGACCATGTTCTCCATGATGTTGAGAACGGGATGACTCCAATCACATTGATTAATTACCCCACCGATCGGATCATCGTTAGAATTTACAGTAGCCCAGCCCCAAGTTCAGACCCTTCGGCCATGGCCCTAGGCTGCATAGAAATTCAATTATAAGCTTGATATCCAAGAATACGAAAACATTGCAAGACAGATGTTTGTTGGAATTTTTCGTCAAAATTAGGACCAAAAAAGACGAATAAGTGCGTACAAAATGTGAAAATACCGATAATCTGGTGAATAGCTCTCAGACTACTGATTTACAAAGGCGGGTAGAGTCCGAACTTTCATCACTATCGTCAGGTCAATGGCTGTCTGAGTAAAAATCTTGGTTACAGATAATTGTCTTCCAGACAGGGCTTAAGTTGTCGGGACTTTGTTTATTCCGTTATTCTCGTGAAACGCTTTTTGGAATCAAATTTGTAGATGGCAGAAAGGAAGGTGTTGCCGGCGGATTTAGTGCTTCCCTGTACCATGACAACGTAAACGCTTATCAATAAACATATATTGAGTATAAGAAAATGTCCAGACCAGCAGCTAGTTTTTATATGACAATCATCCTGTCTATATCGGAGGAGTAACGTGTGAATATAGTACGCTGTAGGATGTTTCCATTTCCCCGGAAACTGATAGAAGAGGTCAGAGGTGTGGCTACTGGCATTCCAAAATCATCGACTGATCAAATATCATATCTTATATATTCTATCCCAAACTTCCAAAGTGTTTGTGTAAAAACAATCCAAGCTCCGACGGCTGACCTGTATGCGTTTTTAAGATACAGGTAGTTTTTGACTTGATTCTTTACAGATTCATGGGTCTGCAAAAAACCAGCTGCTCAAATTTCCGATAAGTTAATAGGTTATATAGGTTAACAAGTTGTAGGATGATCTACCCATCAATACATATACCCCTGCCCCAGCAAACCCCTCTAAGTTAATAGGTTATTTAAGTTAAGAAGTTATAGGATGATATCTATACATATCCCCATGACAACCTCTTTACTCTCCAAGGTGTACAGAGTCCTGCCCTAACAACCCCTCTACTCTCCCAGGTACTACGAGCACGTGGGCAAGGTGTACAGAGTCCTGCCCTAACAACCCCTCTACTCTCCCAGGTACTACGAGCACGTGGGCAAGGTGTACAGAGTCCTGCCCTAACAACCCCTCTACTCTCCCAGGTACTACGAGCACGTGGGCAAGGTGTACAGAGTCCTGGGTAAACCCCACAAGGCCGAGGACTGTCTTCTCCGTGCCGAGTTTATCATGAACCATGTCCTAGAGGAAGGAAGTCATGAGAGTCTCGGTGTAACGGTACTGTATTTTCCTTTGTTGGGGCTCCTTTATAATATCAAATTGTGCAGAATTGTTGGAATTTCTTAACGTTATAAACGTGAAATTTAGATGTTATCTGGAAATACTTTTGTTGCCTTGCTCAGAGACAATTTCTGATGGAATTTAAATGACTATACGCACGTGACTACCCGACAAATTATATTTATATTATCGTATATTTATATTATCGATCTGACGTACTACAAGTTTTGATGATTTCAACGTGCAGGTCCATATAGCAACACTCTACGCCTTCGATCTTGACAAGAAGACATACGCAGAACGGCTGTTCCTGAGATGCCTTCGATCACTTCGCGAAATAAGAGGTGGGTGCTTTTTAACAGCGATAGATTGGGGTATATATAGGTACCTTAGACTTAGATAAATGTCACAGCTTATAAGAATGATTGGCAAATTTATTCGACCGCCCAGTGAGATTTTATTTCAAATTCGTCAAAATTCAGTCAACCTGGTATCAGAACAAGCACAAAAGTGCCGACTGATCAAATCGTGATCTATTGTACCGTTGCGAAACTTTGATCATACAGTAACCAAAATATACGCTACAGTATCCAAACGGCCCCCATATAACTTAAATGCACCCAACAGTAACCAAACGTACGCCATGCAGTAAGACAGTAACCAAAACGCGCCCCAAGTAACTCAAATGTAGGCAACAGTTACCCACTTACCCAAACAACCCTTAGATTAATTCTCAAACATACCCAACCAAAGTAACCCAAACATACTCTATACATTAACCAAAACTTACCTCATTGCAACTCTAACAGACGTCAAAAAACGTTTCCCTTTATTTATTTGAGCGTTTCCCTTATTTTTGAGCTTTCCTTTTATTCCATCAAGTCAAGAAAATCTCTCATTTGTGCCTACGGCCCAAATTGTTCACAATATGTTTATAAACATATTGTATTATTGTACACAATATGTTTATATACATATTGTATACAATATGTATATATTTATATATATATATATACATATTGTATACAATATGTATATATTAAATACAATTATACATTCCGTGTATTGTACATTTCTAAACCTACAGGCGTGGGAGTGGACGACTTTATAGAGATGTGTTACCGGGGACTGTTGCGAGTTTCAGACAACAGACCTGACCAACAGAACCTCTACTTACAGTGGTACACCGAGTGGAGGGACCATCTCCAAGGTAACCGTTTTTGAAGTGTTGTCATGACAACTGAGATAGTGTTGTCATGACAACTGTGACAAGTTTGCTTCAAGTTATTCGTATAAATGTTGTCATCTTTATTAGAGCTGTACAGTAAACTGGAAGTTATTAAAAATATATTAACATTAACATAATTGGTAATCTTTTATGTTTGTTGCTGTAAACTACTCAACTAAAGCTCAGCTATGCTCCTGGCACAAATTATTATTCATACGATAGTCTAGCTGATAAGCTACTGCTAAGTGTAAGGTGGTTTCATTCATGGATGCCCGTTTGATTAATTAAGTCTCTAGTCTCTACTTAGCTGCCCCTTAACTGAGTAAAGTAACATTTCGCCTTGTAATTTCAACTTAACCTGACTTCTAACCAGTCTACTAACTTCAGAACAAAACGAACAAAGCAGTGTGGAGAGTACAGCCCTGTTTAACTCCCTGGGAAATCTCCTGGAATATGTTAGCCGGGAACTAAAAACAAGCACCAGAAACAGAACCAATAGCAACAACGTCAGGTAGCAACACACTTATAGTTGCCCAGCAACGTCAGGTAGCAACACGCCTATAGTTGCCCAGCAACGTCAGGTAGCAACACGCCTATAGTTGCCCAGCAACGTCAGGTAGCAACACGCTCATAATCACTGCAATTCATGCTCCTAATTTTGTCCTATTGTGAAGGCTGAATCTTCATGCTACATACCAACAATATGGTTCTTTGGCAAACCGTTAAGAATTAGCATCTAGAATGTTCCCTCATGTCCGCTCCGAATTCAAACTCATGGCGTGTTTACTAATATGGCGTTCAATATTTGAAAAGTTAAATAAATGATGTAGAAAACAATGACCATAGAGTAAACGTAAAAATGACTCAGGCTATGAACAGTAAAGCTCAAGTGAAAAAAAATTTCAATTGCTGAAATCATTTATTATTACAGTATTTTTTGTGAACTAAATATTTACATTTATAAAGGAAATTGTTTTGTTTCGTATTTCAATTTGTGTGAAATGATTTTATATTGGAAGTGTTCAGATAGGTTATTTTTGTAATTTTGTTAAGTTGCCAGTAATTTATAATTCTTTTGATTTTAAATCGTATATAACTTTAGCTCTCAATTTTGTGTTTCTTTAACAATAAAAGCACTTTAAGTTTAACACTCTTAAATCGTTTAAGCTCCAATTGTTTATTTGTGCGTGAATTCAATTGCTAATGACAAAATGATATGCACCATTTTATTTGAGACGGTTAATGAAAATAATAAATTAATACTGTATATTGACTTAATTAAACAATGAAAAATAAACTTCACTCAATCAATTGAGTTTTCTCATTTAGTTGCTCTTGCCCATGAGGTAAAATCTGGCCCCACCTGCGTATTTCTGAGCTCCATAAGCTTTTTATAGACCTTTTTTATATCGCACTTCTAGTTGACGTTATAATTTTATGATGACCTTTTAGAATCCGTTCGTAAAGGCATGAAATAATTATAGTCAAACAACCAGAAATTTCAAAAAATTGCACGTCTGTTTATGGAATATGGTTGCGGAATCTCGCTGGTTTTTATTTTGATAGAGAAAGGTATTTTGGAAAGATTTCAAATTTTGACCTATGAGAAGCTAAAACAGTATTTTCTAGCTAGGTTAAAATTTGTGACCCCTCCCCAAAATTCCCTTACTACCCTTCTCTATTGCATGCCAGTTTTCACAAAATGCCAAAAAGATGTTTGTCTGAAGATTTGAGTTTCTACGTGCATAACTGTAAACTTCAATCAATATACAGTTATACAAGATCCTGCAATTTAATTAAAGTTCCGAGTTTCTATAATCATTTTACCGGGCGCTGCGTGGCTCTCTCTCTACGCCGTAGACAATAAGAACTGAGGTACCCAGGCAATAATTATTAATATCTTATGAATATTCACTTTAAGTCTAACTGTCCGGCCTCCAACAAAAAATGCTATAGTATTACGGACAACGAGTAAGGTGGCCGAACTACAAAGTTACACAAAAACGTGCGATGCGCCAGAAATGCGTGAGACTGAGAGCGCGTGATGGCCGCGACAGTGTCAGTAGGTTATCAACCTACAACTACAAATACAAAGTTCTCCACATACAATAAAAACCGTGCCTACACAACAGACCTATATCTAATTTTCCGGATCTGTTCTGTGTCAGTGTACGCTGAAATGTTACCAAAACGACAATTTTAGGCTGCTGAGTCCAGAAATTTACACCTCTTAGTCTTTCTTCAAGTCCCACCCCTGTAATTTCCGCTGTAACACATACAATCCTTCCATTTTCCGAGTCAACTCCTACATCTGGCGCCATTTATAAACGTCCTTCACTTTCCTGCAACTACCAATTAGAGTCTCTGACTGTCACGTTTTTCTGGATATCGTCAGCCGTCAACCAATCCATATGATATGGTGCCCTGCAGATATGGTGCCCTGCAGGTGCAGCACCCTGCACTACCAGCTGTGATCTTGCTGAACCAGTATACTTATAGTCAACATACGCGCGGTTCAAAACCAACACTAACAGTCTCACTCTCTCACTCAACAGTGGGGTTCTCCAGCACTTCCTGCAGCCTCAGTTTGTTCTTGTCACCCTCTTCCCTGTACTCCTCGCCTCTACTCCTCCCGAACACGTCTCCAGTGAGTCTGGTGGAGAGGAGAAGACCTCCGGCCAGCAGAGCAAACATCACCAGACCTCCCCCAAACGAGTATCGGTAAAAGTCGGAACACGCTTCGCAGCACGTCCTGGAAGAAGTTGTTGGTCATGTGACAACTGTCTACTTAGTTACAATCTTATGCCTGTAAATATTCATGACTGTATCTGATTAACGTGAACCACAAAAGATACACTGATACAGTGTATCTTGTTTTGGTACTCTCGTGAGATGCTATAGCTTTACAGAAATTTTACTTGGTAGTTATTGTGGAAAATTGTATTACTATTTGTTATGGCGCATATTTCAGACGAGCCAGAAAAACTTTACAAAATGAGTCGATTGTGAGGATGCCAGTGTGATCACTTACTTTGACTGAGGGCAAGGTCTGAATTCCTGCACGACCACAAAAATAAGTCCAAACAGAATCCGGTCTATGAGGTTATATGCTCCCCAAACTGTCACGTCACTGACCTGACACACGATGTGTTAACTGACACGGTCAGCCATCAGTCATGGAACTTTGCTCTTGAGTGACAGTTGAAGTTACTGATGTTGTTGTTATAGAAGTCAGTGTTGCAGTTATTGAAGTCGAAGTCATCAATGAAGTCACACTCACAGTGAAGTCATTAAAATGTCTTTGTCTCGCTTGAGTTTAGTCATAATGATACTGGTATTTCAGCTCAGTAGCTAGTCCCAGAAACCTGAATGTACGCGCCTTAAGTCCTTGGTCCTCGATGCGTTAGTACTAGTAGTGTCATGATACCTCGAAAGAAGTTATAAAACTAGTAGTTTAGTAGTGACACCCGGGTTACCTTTAATCTGACGATAAGACTAGAAGTCAAGGAAAGTGAGAGTGTATACATGATAGCAGATCCCACACTGACAAATATTATCGGCAGAATGACAATGTTGCCGTACTCTTGCGGCTGCAACATGAATGCAACCCTGAAAATAAATACTATTAGAGGCTCTTATACGATTAGGCAATTTTAGATAAATCTGGTGCCCGCACTGGCCATTTTCCATTACAACCTTAATTGTACTTTTTCTGGAGCCAAAATTCTAAGAACCTTATGCTGTTATCGCACATTACCTTGATACTACAACTAGGCTATTAAGACGATGAACATTGATCTCTAAAACTTAAAAAAAGGTTATAAATATATTACGATCGTCCATTATTGGCTACAAAAAACCTCATTATATTTATAACTCGCACTTAACCAAAACACCAGTTGTGTAACAATTTTAACTTACCCGGATGCAACAACTGCGAGAACGGCCAAAGCAAATGTTACCTGGAAATTTACGATGATTATAAGTTTGGAAAGATAACTTTAAGTAGAACGAAATTGAAGTTCACAATCAAAAGTTTAACTTTGTTATGTTGTGCATGACCAAACACAAGTATAGTTTGATTGGATAGCGAAATTCTTTTTGGTATCATTGTCGCAGTGACATTGGTCATGAATTTGATAGGCCCGACTCTCGAACCTCACTATAACGAAACACAGATTAATTGTGCTGCGATGCCGAAAGTCGGCTATCATCGTGACAATGGTTCATAAACTTGCTTAGGATCGTTATCTAAAATTCTAAAGTTTTATTCTTAAAGTAAATCATAAAAATGTCTTACCATAGGGTTAAGTTTTTTGACGATAGGTTTAACAGCAATACTCCCAACCCCCGCAAATGAGAGGTAAATAAATGGTAAGTATGCCACCGCTTCCTGTGATGTGATAAGAATTATCTGCCAGTAAAGTTATCAAATATGTTAAAATCTAAGATGTAAGATTAAATATGTTATGAATAAGTGAAAAATGAATAATAGAAAAAGTAATAAATAAGTATAACTAATAAGTAATGAATAAGTAATGAATAAGTTATGAATAAGTAAATGAATATGTTATGAATAAGTAATGAATAAGTAATGAATAAGAATTTAATAAGAAATGAATAAGAAATGAATGAGTAATGAATAGGTTGACATATTTACTTTAAATAGGCCACAATACACAATTATCTTATTTTGAAACCACAACAATCTAAAATGATGAATATTTATACCAACCTTGGGCAACCCTAACGTCTGCTCGAAGAAAAAGACTTGGTACATGTTGTATAGACTAAGTTCTGATCGACAAACGAAATAGAGAAGTCCTAACTGAAACGTCATACAAAATGAAAATCTGATTGTAGAGAGAAATATAAAAGACAGAGTAACGTGAAAAATTTTTACATTTTACATCATTTTAGTCCGTACGGGCTATAAAACTCGTTAGCAAGCCTACACGGAGTTTATATATCAGTGTATTGAAATTTAATGCTGTAGTTAGATAAACTCACGATATAAAAGTTTGGGTTTTTAAAAACAGTTTTTAGATCCCTGATGGTAGAGTTCCTGGATGGGACATTCCCACTTGTGTCTGCTACGGTCGTGTCTGAGGGGGTCTCCTTGATGTTCCATACAGAGGCGTGGAATATTATAGTGCATATCACTCCCACCCCACACACAACGTAGGAAGCTATCTAGGGGGCATAAGATCTTGGTTTAGATCTTGCTTGTTCACCCGTAGTAATTAAGTAATTAGGTGCAGCGAGCTTAAAGTTAATGCAAAACTTTTTTAGTTCAGTTACATAGATTGAATGAACCATTTTATTCTCCACTGTACGATTATTTCCGTGATCACATGGTTCATGATACAGTCACTGCCAGAGAAAATTCTTGTGCATTCTCACGTGACAAACCACTTTACGAAGCTCATCGGCTCGAAGAATTCTGTAACTAACCTTAAGTTTTTCTCCTAGAAGTTCTCCAAGGTTCTCGTTCTCCTTATCTGTTCCAATTAGCAGCCACATTGTTGAGTATGCAAGTATTCCCCAAAACTGCTTTCCAAATGAACTTATTCCTGAAAACAGGTTTAATAACTGCATAAGTTAAAACTAAAACGTAAAGATGATTGAACTCTCTGCACAGTTATCGACTTATCACGATTAACATTAAAATATTGTTGAGTGTACTTGTAGTTTAAAGTGCGTCAATTTGTTATTAAATTTAAACACTCAAACTTTACTTGCACTATTATAATGATATCGGCTAAGGCTAAGCGATAATCTATAAGGCAATAATTACTATCGTTCAACGGTAAATAAGCGAAGATTCAGATCGAGGCGATAAATTGTGACTTTCCAAAAACCTCCAAGTATAAGTCTCTGTTTCTCATTACTGGCTAGAAGTGCTATCATAGACAAGTGTGGAAGAAACATAAACGGTGTGATGCTGTTCAAAACTCCAGCCACGACTCCTGAAAGTAATGAGATGAATTTTCAAATTTTACAATGACTCTCATTGTACTCGCAAAGACGAAATATGAAGCAAAAAGAAATTACGTTTAATACTAACTTACTAACTTACTTATAAGGAAATTTATATTTCAAAGGTTTGAATCGTCCACTGACCGTAGTAAAATGTTTGTGAAGATTGAGACTGGCAGAAGGAACAGTTCATCCACATGAGCGGGAAAAGAGCTGTCATGAGTAAGGATCCAATCAAGTGGCATCCTCGCTTTTTTCTGAAATTTTTGTGTGGCAAAATAGCGCGAAAAATATCTACCAATTATAAAATTTTGATAGGGGTTGCACTTGCAGATCAATTCAAAACCATTCATTTGCAATCATCAAATATATATTATCTGTGTTCATCATGCTGACATTCTGCATGTCATGATGCACGAAAAAACCTGCAAACCACCTCAACTGTTAACATGAAAGTATGTATGACTATAAAACGTTAACACAATATATAGAGGAGTTCATGTGAATAAGTCACAAACCCAAACAAAGGAATCTTCAGGTGTTCAATAAGAATACCAACTGAAGGGTTAGATATTGCGTCAGTGATCTGGGCTACTAGCACTATCGTACCTATATCTCCACTTGACAACCCTGCAATTGGATCTTCTACTTTTTTCTAGAGAAAAGTATATTTTAGAGAAGGGTCACAAATGTTTTGTATTATTAATGATAATCGTGTGAACTTATTTTATCCAGGACGCAAAAACTGCACGCATTATTTTAGCTTACCGATGGAAGTCTGTAGAAAGGGGTTGAAGTAGGTCATCCAGAAAACTCCGGCAAACTCGTACAGGCCACAGCTGCAGATAAAGCCGACAAACATCAT
>JH153665.1:473102-490822 GCA_000226015.1 Mnemiopsis leidyi | reverse complement strand
TTTGTTGCTAGTTTTTCGCTCTCTTATCGCACAGCTTATCTCTACCGTTATCACGACAACGTACAGCTGGTCGCTTGTCTTGTTGTGTTACAGTGATCATGGAAAAGATGGACTTTGAAAATATTAACTACATGTGGAAGGAGATATTTTCATGGAGCAAGCAGCAGTTGCAAAACTTTGGAAAACTGTATGGTAAATTGAAAGAAATTGCAGATCCCAAGTTTTCCAGGTCATTGAACAAGCCAGAACTAGTTTCCGTCTGCAGCAGGTCTCTTGAATACATGAGCTATTTAATGGAAACTGTCGAGTCATATCAAAATGTATGTACAACGCTTCAGGCTAAGTTAATTCAGAATCAGTAAACGCTTATTAACGTTCAGAAAGAGCTCTCTGAGTGTAAATCTGAAAAACTAGAATCAATGAAGAAAATAGTGGAAACTTCAGTTGCAGATTCAATAAAAGAGGAGCTTATGACTTACAGTTCGGTAGTTGCTAACTCACAGCCAGCAGCTGCCCCAGTAATCAGCCCAGAAGCTTTGAAAACCGTTGTAAAGACTGTAGTTGCAGAAGAGGACCGTAGCCGCAATCTTCTTGTCTTTGGTTTGCCAGATGAGTAGGGCGAAGAGCTAGAGGCCAGAATCAGCGAGGTTTTAGAGGAAGTTGGCCAGAAACCAAAAATTGAAGTACAGTGACTCGGTAAGAAGAAGACTTCTACCACTACTCGCCCGGTAAAAGTTCGCCTATCAAGCTCCTTGATCGTACATCAGATCTTGGCTAACGCTCGCAAACTGCGACTATCAGCAAAGTTTAAGACTGTGTTTTCGAGTCCTGATAGAACATTCGAGCAGTGGAAAGCCCGAAAGGAGCTGATTGCCAACATGAAAGCTAAAGCTATAGCAGAGCCTGTCAAGAAGTTCTATATAAAGGAGGGACAGATATTCAGTTCTAATCGCAATGGCTGAGTGCTTATATTTAAACAAGTGTGAAAGTGTTTGTTTTTGATTGTGCGTGAAGTAATTAGATAGTGCTAAGCAGGTGCTCACGAGGCTTATTACTTTCTATACAAGACTGGACAGTCTTCAGAATAAACTTATTGAATTTTAAGGATTTTTTTTTCATTTATTTTGTATAATTATATCTATTTTTGTTTTTATTTTTTTGAGGGTCGTTAGAACCACACCTCACCGGCACTGTCCGGTCCCAATAAATCAATCAATCAATCAATCAGGTAAATATCAACAAGTAAAATTTAGGTGATAGTCTGTTACACTGCTTACTGAATGAGTATCAATGAAATGGTATCCGCTTGTGTACATGCTAGATTTGTAGTGTCCGTTGATTGAACCGTTTGTATTGATTTTTGAAACCAGTTTAAACTGTGTTAGACTTAAATTATATTAATCATTGCATTTTTAACAGATTTTAAATGTAAATAGAAATGAAGAAAAGTTCAACATGATTTTACTGTAAATATACGCTGTAAGTTATATTGAATATTGTTCAGAATGTTCTTGAATCCTGGGACACAAACTGAAACTTTGAGCTGGAGGAAAAGTTGGACCTACAATTTGACATAAAATTTAACGGCGAATCCTATGTTGATAAGTTAGACCAGTAGTTTCACATAAATTTGACGAGGAATTCGAATTTGATAGTTTCAAATCCGAAAAATCATCACATGACACCTTATTCTTGCTGCTAGAAGAAAGTTAGGCCAGCATTTTGAAATTTAGACGTGAAATTACAAGAAATCTGAAAACCACATGTCTTTTCTGGATAGAGGCACACTTTGCCTTACTTTTGTCATTCTAAAAAAATATTCCTTTATGGGAATCAGAAACTTGACCTCATAATGATCAAGTCACGCCAACAGTGACAGGGTTAGTTGTTTAGCCTCTGGGATATAAATTTACAATTCGCCTAGATCAAAGGCAAATAGCCAAGATCTTGGTCTGGCCCAATATTGGGCTAGAGTCCTAATGGTCAAATATTCCGCTCCTACACCATGACCATTGAAATCATTCACTGCCAAATTTGCAGTCATTTGCTGTCTATCTAACTGTTATTTGGGCTCATTTATTACCTTATTCAAATAAGTCTCATATTGACAGTTTAACTCCAATCATACACGCAAGTAACAAATGCCAATTGAATACTGAGTTTGTAAATTTATTGTTGGCAACATGCACATGGAGGCTGGCAACAGCTACCACCCAAGAAAAGACCCCCACCCCCGCCAAACCCCAGAAAAAAAAGTTGACCAACTATTTTTTGACCACATGGATGGTGGTATACGACCCTTCCCCTCTCCATCCCCTGATGCTTATGTGTAAACAAATTGAGGCCAAACGGAAAGAGACAGAGACATGGAAATTACAAATTTTGTAGATTCCATCGGGGTTGATGTAATTGGCTATGTATGTGAAAAATTGATTTGAGGGCCTTATAAGGCCCTGTGGGCCTTTAAGACCCTAAAAAAAGGCCAAAATATGAATGAAATTGTCGATTATTTATAAGCCGCATGGTGTTAATACTTTCAACAACTACTATTAAATAAATAATTTAAGTGTTTGATTCTGATTAAGCTGTTGTAAAAGGAAATTTGATCAATCTACAGTATTATGTTTTCCATTCATTAACCAACTGTTTAATTTGTGCAAGAACTTGAGCCGAGAAGAACTATTTAAATTTAATCAGCCTTATTTTCCCCTTATGGGCCAAAAAAAGAAATTTTAAACTTTGAGCTTAAAAATAGTCAGACCGGAATTTTAACATAAAATTAAATGGTGAATCCGCTGGTGACAGTCTCGAACCCCAATTTAATGTGTCTTATTCAGACACATTAAATGGCCCTTTTGTTTATTGACCCGAAAAATGAAAAATTCTAACTTCGGGAAAGGAGAGAGAAGACAAGCATCACGTAAAAACAAAACTGCTAAATGATTCCGTCATATTTTTGTTCTTCATTAAATCAAATTTGATATATTATGTTCAAACAATTCTTAAATAGAGTTTAATAAAGATTCAACCTTTAGAAATTTGCAATATGCAGAAATTTGCAATATGCAGATAGTGTAGGTATTGGCTGTAACTGATTTTCTAATAAACCCTAAGATGCCTAATGTTGCAGCATAGCTCCATGGTTTGCTATATCAGGGCTTGATGTCATTCCATTGACAGGTTTACCAGTCATTTTGTGTTTCGATGACCCTAAGATTATTGAGACTTGGTCAATTGTTGAAGCATACAGTTCTTATTGGCAAATTGGATTATATGATCTGTTATACTACGTTGTGTAACAATTTTAGTAGCAATTTGTGTAACAATTTGAAAGATTTTTGATAAAGAAAGGACACAGCTTTTATTTGTCGGCTTTGATTTTTACGTGCAAGCCTAATACCTAGGTGTTCTCATCTTTTTGTTCAGGAAATCATGACTGGAAGCTGTCCAAATTGAAGAACCTGTAGAGTGCAGTTAAATTTTCATTTACAAGTTGTTACTGTTGTATATATTAACCCAGAAGAGCTGCTCTGTTAATGGTTGACCACAATGATAGAAGTGACACCTCTAGGCTTTTGAATGACCAGCCTAGAGTGAAGGTCGTTAAATATATTCCGATTGTTTTCACCATTATACTGACAAGGTAATTTGTCTCCAGATTAGTAAGTACTTTCTTTTTAGTTCAGCATTAAGATGGCTTAGTTATGTATTATAGATTAAAATTGTACATCAATAAATTGATGATTAATTTAACAGAAATTGTACGTAATACTGTTAGTTTTAGACATAAGATCAGCCTGAAGCAAATTTACTTACGATAACAAACTTTTATAAAAATAAAATGTGAGATTGATTTATTTGCAGGCTTCTTTTTGGATATGACCGTGGTGCTATTGGAGGAGCTTCCCTTGGATTATTGGAAAGAGGGATCTTAACTGATGCACAATACAGCGTTTGTTCTTTCACATGGGTCGACAGGGGACAAAATTTTGCCGGGGCCAAGATTTTATAAAACAATTTGCTTGTCTAGGGTAAAGCGCAAATCCCTGCCATGCTTTTTGCGAGGGCCAGGATCCCAGTCAAGCCCCGATAATGATTTCATACCTTAAAAAGACTCTATTTTCTTATAGCACAGCAGTTTTGCATCCATTCAAGAGATAGTTTCACCACAAATTGACCAAAATAATAGGGCAGTTTCGAAGAAAATTTATTCTTGTGAGATGTACACGAAAACCTTTCGGTGAGACGAGACATATCTATGTCAAATGAACTTGATTTATTTTCAGGAGCTTGTCAGCTTACCAATATTTCTTGCCGTTGCCGGAGGCTTATTTGGAGGTTTCCTTCAGAACATTCGAGGAAGAAAAGTTTCCATGCTCTTCAGTGCATTGACTTATGGTCTGGGGTTAATTTTATGTGTGATGTTAGACAAGCCAAACTATACTTTGCTTTTTATGGGAAGAAGCATATCCAATTTTGGATTCGGTAATTTATAGTTGTCAGTTTATCATTTTCAATAATTGTTTCGCCCCCAGCCTGGTTTGTTTTGAATGCTAATAATGAAAATCCAATCCTTATTCCTGATACCCCTCGAATTATTTTTCAGGAATGGGACATGTTACTAGTCTAGTGTATCTATTGGAACTCACACCTCCAAACATGAGGGGCAAAGTTCTCGTCGCTAACCAACTAGTTAAGCCTTTTGGAAACAGTGTATCAGGGCTTGTTAACCTTGCTATTTCGAAAACTCTCAGCAGCTCAAATTGGAGGTTAGATGTCGCTGTGATTTTAACTTCGAAATTTGACTAAGGTCTTAATCTACTTTCTAAAAATGATTCAAGATTTATAAAGATTGCTTTTCTTTCATTATTTCTTACTTTCTCATGTGACATGTGCCAGTGTGAAATAAAACAGCCAATTTGGTTGCTCTAATTTAAAGGAATCATTTGAAAATCTAATTTTGGATGATGCTGTACCAAATGTTGTCATTTGTGTCTACTGCGAGCACAACAGAGTAGAACACATCAACCTGCTTCAAGTTTGCCACATTTGAAACTCTAGCCCAGCTACTTCCAGTTGGATTAGACACAGTGACTCCAGTTCTGTAGTGAAGGTTCCCACTTGTGTCTATGGCTAGGACCAGATTGTCACCTGAAGCTACCCACTTCATTTGTGGACTGCTGGATACGTGTTGCCAGTCTCCCCCAGGGTGCTCATAATCTCCGTAAGTGTATGGTCTGTAATAGGTAAGTCCACTGACTGACCCCCACACTCCTGATGCTCCGGAGCTGATTTGTTGCAGTTTCCCACTAATGTGTTGCCAATTGATTCCATTGTACCTGTAGATGTCGTTGTGCCTATTAATTGCCCAGACATTATTTTTCCTGCTTGCCTCGATCTGTTGGAGTCCTCCAGGAACCACTTGCCAACTTTGTCCATCTCCTCGTCTAATGGAGTGGTCAGTTCTTGTTGCCCAGATGTACTCCCCGCCACTGGACACTGTCAACCAGCCAGAAGAGCTTATGTGGGTCCAAGACTTTCCATCCAACCTGTAAAGTGCTCCGCCACTGTTAATACCCCAGATTCCTGATGCTCCAACAGTCACATGTTTCAGTTTTCCATCCAGTTTCTTCCATTGTTGGAATCTCACGCTCTCGGCAAGACCTGGATGTTTTTACTATTAATTTTCAAACAATCAAATAGATGGTCAAAAATTAAACGAATTACCCTAACAATTGAACTATAAAATCGGAGAAAATTCATTCTACGCAACTCATATTCGTCACTCATCTTACTAATTATATACTACGATTGAAATTTACATAGTACCACGGCCGGGTTTCCAGCTAGTTTCAATCAATACCTGTTAAAGCGAGCAGAAATGCGAGAAAAATGTTCTTCGTGATTTTGCTCATTCTGTTTTTGTTGCACAATTTCCAAGACAAACGTTATGAACTTCGAAGGAGTTGAAATGTCTTTTATTCTGTTTAATGGGGTCAATGTTTCATCACGTCTTGATGCGATTTTCGCATCTTTCCTTTAGTTGTCATTTCTTGATAAAATTACTATCTTTGTCGGACTCTGAAGTCTGATCGGTACTCGAAAAATGACTTTGATGGCCGTTCTATTTGTCCACTTGATTTGTTATTAATCGTGAAACCAGATGTTGTCAGGAGGCTCTTGTCTTTGTACAAATAAATCGCACTCCGATAGGTATGAGGTGGTTGAAATACAATAATTGGAATTATAAACCAGGTACAATGGAATTTTGCTTTGTTGTCATCAGTTGGCTAGTGGCTGTCTATAATTCTTTAATATAGTAATGATAATGTTAAAGTGAATGACAATATTCAATATTTACCGGTTAGCCAGCCTTGGTCGACCCTGTTGTTATTGAAAAGAGCTAAAAGTCTTTCTTACCCTTAACGTGGATCGAGGGGTCCAACTGAGTATGTTCTAGATCCTTTATTCAAATAAATTGAGCTTTTAAGTAGCTGTCTACAAATTCGCCTTATTTTCTTGTGCCTAGTTATGTCAAAAGGGACGTGCTGTTATAGGGTGGGCAAAAAAGCCCACGATCCACTCTATATATGTAAAATGGCAATCCACTTTAAGTTAAGGGTTTAGACCTATTTCACTTTTTTCACGCTACTAATATACAACAAATTCATCGAGCATCAATTTCATTTTCAATTTGCATAAGCGCAAAGTAAAGCATTTTTAGCAGCTAAAATTTAGCTCAACAAGAATTGTGCCCGCTTAGTTAGGTCTCAGGCAGACTCTAGATTTCCATCTCTTCAATTCTACAGCGAGCAACAGCTTAAATAGTTCAACCATGTGCTCAAAGCAATTGTGACTATATTGCAGATATAGTATTAACTGAGATAATATCTTTTCGCGGTTATACTGGACTCTTGCAGCTCAAATAACGTTGTCATCTCGTCAATGTCTGTCGCAAGCCCCCTTGACGAATTCCAAAGAAGCTACCGTTATAATATCGGCCGTAAAGTAAGAAAGTAATTGAACTTTCACTGTAGCAAGTTTGAAAATATCGACTGTAAAGACTGTAAAGATATCGACTGTAAAGATTTAATGAAGGATCTGTTTACAACCAGGACTCATTTATTCTGTTCATCATGTTGAGCGTTTGCAAGTAAAAATTACTTAAGTACTGTTTGTGCTTGTTAAAAGTTCTATATTATTATCAGTCGCAAAACGCATTGCGTGTCTCCATCCAGAAAAGACACGTGGTTTTCAGATTCCCTGTAATTCAAGTTGAAAATTTCCATTTTTCGACTTCGAAACTATAAAATTCTGATTCCTCGTCAAATTTTACGTCAAAATACTTGTCTAACTTTTCTCCTATTTCAAAGTCGAAAATTTCCATTTTTGAACCTTATAAGGGGTCACTTAAGGTGTCACGTGATCATTTTTTTGGATTCGAAACTATCAAATTCGGATTCCTCTTCAAATTTTACGTCAAAATACTGGTTTCACTTTTCTCCTAGCTCAAAGTTGAAAATTTCAATTTTGGGGCCTAAAGGGCCCTATAAGGGGATACTTAAGGGGTCACGTGATGATTTATCCGCTCCGAAACTATCAAATTCGGATTCCCCGTCAAATTATACATCAAAATACTGGTCTAACTTTTCTTCTAGATTTAAGTTGAAGGGCCCTTAAAGGTCTTCAGATCAACTTTTCACATAGCCTAAGCCACAGAACCCGCTAAAATGTAAAATACCTGAAATTTTCATGACTCTATCTCTTTCCGTTTGGGCCCCAATTCGTCCCCCCGGGGAGGGGGGGAGGGTCGTATACCACACTTCATATTGTCATATTAGGTGGGTGGCAACTTTTTTTCTTTTTTTTGAACCCGGACTAAAATTTGACGAAAAATCGATTGAGAATAGTCTCGAGTTTCAAAAATTTTTGGTTAAGTGTCTTTTATGGGGTGGTAATATACTTCGGGACGACTTCACTGGTTGGTGGTGAAGTGTTATATACCCGGACTTTTTATGTAGGAGATCGGGGATTCGATTCCCAGATCCGCCAGTCCTAGAGGAGGGGGCTACGGGCATTTGTCTTTGCAATATTCTCGGTCGACTCAGCCGAATGACCGGGAAACCGTGATTGAGGGTTAAATGGGGAGGGTCTCCGTCAAAAGATCTAGAATTTTCCAGGAGCCCCTTCAGTATAACTGTAAAAGCCTGGGTACAGGTGTAAAAAATTAAAAAAATAACTAACTTAATCTTTAATTGTCTGAATTATCTTTAGTCATTTAGTCAAACCATAGGTCTGTCCTCTATTTAAGACGCTGTTTTCTTGGCTTGCTTGCGATCTGCAATTATTTAAAATTTGTACAAAATTTTTGTTCCTTGCTAAATCAGTTGAATTGTAAACGCGGTTCAACAAACAACTTCAAGTCACCATGGGCAATTGTACGTGCTAGTGAGCTAGACCAAGAAATTTTTTAAGCAAATAACGTTGTGTAAAAGGTATCCTTAAAAGTTGCGTTCCAGTTGTTACGAACGTCTTTTGGGGTGTTACACATGAAACCCTTTGTGACAACCATCTACCTAACTACCCTCCCACCACCAACCACCAAATCCAACCACTTTAAACCACCTACTTTGCTTTTTGCCTTCGGCAGAAGCATGAGAGATCAAAGAAATGAATAAAACAATTTTTTTAATGACTCAATTCAATTCAAGTCGACAATATTGGACCAAATTTTGTCTTCTGTATCAACCGCCACCACGGCAGCGTAGTACTCAAATTGGGTTCAAGTTTACTCAAAGTAGTTAATGAAGTGTTTCAATATTTCGGAAAAAGGACAAATGACAAAAAATTTAATCAACTACTGGCATGTGAGATTGTTATGATATCAATACTCGATAATATTTGACCAAATTTTGTCTTCTGTATCAACCGCCACCACGGCAGCGTAGTACTCAAATCGGGTTAAAATTTACTCTAAGCAGTTAATGAAGTGTTCTAATAATTTGAAAAAAGGACAAATGACAAAAACCTAAACAACTACTTGCATGTAAGATTGTTATGATATCAATACTGGATAATATTTGACCAAATGTTGTCTTCTGTATCCACCGCCATCACGACAGAGTAGTACACGTCGACCTGCTTCAACAGCGGAACTCCCTCAACTTTAACCCAGCTAGTTCCGGTTGGTTGAGACACATTTATTCCATTCCTGTAGTAGAGGTTCCCACTTCTGTCTATCGCTAGTACGAGGTCGTCACCTGAAGCTACCCACTTCATCGGTGGAGTAACAGAAATCACTTGCCAATCTCCGCCAGTGGTTTCTTGATCCCCGTAAGTGTATGGTCTGTAGTACGTGACATGACCACTGGTTGTTCCCCACACTCCTGACGCTCCTGATGTGATCTGTTGAAGTCTGCCACTTGTCATTGTCCAGTTGATCCCATTGTACCTGTAGATCTGGTTGCTACGATTAACTGCCCAGACATTGTTTTTTCTGCTTGCCTCGATCTGTACGAGTCCACCAGAAACAACTTGCCAGTTCTCTCCGTCTCCTTTTCGTATGGAGTGGTCGGTCCTTGTTGCCCAGATGTATTCCCCACCACTAGACACCGTCAACCAGCCAGAAGGATCTATTTGGGTCCAAGTTTTTCCATCCAACCTGAAAAGGGTTCCACCACTGTTAATGCCCCAGACTCCTAATGCTCCAACACTTACATGTTTCATTTTTCCTTCCAGTCTCTCCCATTGTTGGAATTTTACTCCGTTTGCAATACCTGTTGGAATGATATCATAAACAATCAGGGGCCAAACTTCAAAATGTGATGATAACATAGCCTGAACAAAAAAACCAAAAAAAACAAACCATATTAGTGTGTTATAAATTTACAGAGAAATATTATGTAGTGCTCAGAGCACATTATCAAAACCATCATCGATTTATCGATCAAATACCTGCTATCAAAAGGAATACAATTTTAGTTAAGCTATGTTCCATGACAGGATCCTTCTGTGACATAAAAAAATCGGTGACACAAAAGTTTTTTAACCGTCGAAACAATGTTCAAAAGTTTTCCACACAATTGATATTCAGCGCCGACGGCATATAGGTGTGATCTTAACACCTGCTAGTTGCCGGTCTGGTTGGAAGCTCTTGTTAGAACTTAATCTTGTTAAAACTTCTTCAGTCAACCTTAAAGATGCCTTCCAGCTATTCTACAGTGCTTAAAAATCTGAAGCGTTTTAGAGATCAAATGATTGAAAAAAGTGATTTATTAGAAAAATTCCAAGTAGTATTGTCTTTAAGTTGCTAGTTCGACCCTTGAAAAGACTAGAAATCTCCTACAATGTAGAATTAAGAAGTTAAGTTTTGAAATTCCCCAACACGGGAATTTTTCCTTTATGTTCGTTCGTGACCTGCACCCATTTATTAATAGTGTAAGAGGTTCAGAGGACCTGATGGCTGATATGAATATACGAGATGATACATGTCCACAATCGATACCTTTCTCAAAAACATCCCGGTGCCGTTTTCTCGCTGCGGGCAGACTATTTTAAAGTTCATTTACCAGCAGAAATCGGGATAAACGGCGCGATAGAGTCATATTTTGAAACAGCACGCTGTTACTAAAATTAGATTCCTGTCGTCCTGCCCCAGAACATTGCGCCCCAGGGATAATGCCCCAGTGACGTCGTGCCGCACAATCTCGTGCCCCACAACCTTTGGCCCTTCCGACCCTCTGCCCCAGTATGATATGCCTTAGGGATAATTCCCCAGTGTCGTGGTGCCCCACGACATCGTGCCCCAGTACCTCCTGCCCCACTGACCTCCTGCCCCAGTACACTATGCTCCAGGGATTATGCCCCAGTGGCGTCGTGCCCCATAACATCTTGCCCCACAACCTCGGGCCCCACTAACCTCTTGTCTGCTAGTCACATGATTAAAGTTCGATCTCACATGACACCGACACTTCGGCCAGTGGAATTCCACCAGTGGAAGTTTCCTTGATTACCGGGCGGCGGGCAACTCAACAAGCTTGATGGAGTAGGATGAGAATTTGATTGAGTTCCCAATCAATTCATCTTGTTGAGTTTCAAGCCACGACCTCAAGTTATGTTATCTTTCAATCATAGTTAATGGACGCAAGTCAGTGTCAAATTTTATTAAGTAATAAAACCTTTATGATTACCTCAAAACAACAGTCAATTAAACTGCAAACAGCGAGAGAGCGGCCGAACTTATAATAAAGAAGTCAAGAGTTAATGAGTAATCCTTAAAACCAAAAAGTAGCTGTAAGTGTAAGTGGTCCTATGTTCCTAAGAAGAGGTCAGCCCTGCAGCAACTCGGTCGAAATGGGAAACTGTAGTTACTCTGCTGGAAGATTCTCGGGCAGACACAGTAAGTCCTGTAGCTTAACTTCCCAGAAAAAAAGACTTATCGATTTGAGATGGTAACCGGACTGTTATCCAAGGCGGACTTTTGTCCGAACTAGACCGGACTGTTGTCCGAATTCGTGTTCCGATAAAAAGCGGACAGTCATATTCGTAATCCGAAATGAATTTTGACCAAATGAAATTTGTAAGCATAAAGGCGGGTCACGTGACCGGGAAAGGGTCGCATTGCGTGGGTGGGGCTGGTTCCCAAGCTTTTTGAATTGCCCGGTAATCAAGGTGGAATTCCAATGGCCGAAGTGTCGGTGTCATGTGAGATCGAACTTTAATCATGTGACTAGCAGACAAGAGGTCAGTGGGGCACGAGGTTGTGGGGCACGAGACTGTGGGGCACGACGTCACTGGGGCATTAATCCCTGGGGCATAGTGTACTTGGGCAGGGAGTCAGTGGGGCACAAGGTTGTGGAGCACGATGTCGTGGGGCAAGACGACACTGGGGCACTATCCCTGGGTCAAAGTGTACTGGGGCAGGGAGTCAGTGGGCCACAGGTTGTGGGGCACTCTGTTGTGGGGCACGACGTCACTGGGACAAAATCTCTGGGGCGCAATGTCCTGGGGCACGATGTTCTGGGGCAGGACGAGGGTCACCCTAAAACTACAAAATCTATTTTACAACCATTTAACTCGAGCTCATACGACTTGTTAATTGTAAAATGACTCAAATCGGGTTAAAATTTACTCTAAGCAGTTAATGAAGTGTTCTAATAATTTGAAAAAAGGACAAATGACAAAAACAACTACTTGCATGTGAGATTGTTATGATATCAATACTCGATAACATTTGACCAAATGTTGTCTTCTGTATCAACCGCCATCACGACAGAGTTATACACGTCGACCTGCTTCAACAGCGGAACTCCCTCAACTTTAACCCAGCTAGTTCCGGTTGGTTGAGACACATTTATTCCATTCCTGTAGTAAAGGTTCCCACTTCTGTCTATCGCTAGTACGAGGTCGACACCTGAAGCAACCCACTTCATGAGCGGATAAGCAGAAACTTGTTCCCAGGTCTCGCCAATAGTTGCTTCGTCTCCATAAGTGTATGGCCTGTACCAGACTGTACTGTGTGAAACCCCCCACACTCCTGAACGTCCAGAGGTGACTTGCTGAAGCCAGCCGTCTGCTCGTTCCCAAGTTATACCGTTGTATCTCCATATATGTTTTTGAGCTGCCCCCCAGACGTTCCTTTCCTTGCTTGCCTCGATCTGTTGGAGTCCTCCAGGAACCACTTGCCAACTGTTTCCGTCCCCTCGTCTAATGGAGTGGTCCGTTCTTGTTGCCCAGACGTATTTCCCGCCACTGGACACTGTCAACCAGCCAGAAGGATCTATTTGGGTCCAAGACTTCCCATCCAACCTGTAAAGTGCTCCGCCACTGTTAATACCCCAGATTCCTGATGCTCCAACAGTCACATGTTTCAGTTTTCCTTCCAGTCTCTCCCATTGTTGGAATCTCACGCTTTCGGCAAGACCTGAATGTTTTTACTATTAATTTCTAAACAATCAAATACATGATGGTCAAAAACCAAAAATTGACAAATTATCTTGACAACTTTACTATAAAATCTGTTTAAATTTTTTTATAACGAAAGTATTTAAGTTATTTATGCCTTCTCTTAGCTCTAATCTTGCAATGAACCTGCCCGTTCTTGTATGATATATCAGTGATAGTCAATTCGAAAAGACTGGCGACTTAGCTTTTGAAGTGACAAACTAAACGGGCCTTACAGTACAACAAACTTAAAGAAGAGAAATTTAACTTGCCTGCAATAAGTAAGAAAAATTCGAAGAAATTACTCTTCATTCTTTATCACTTATCCAGCTCCTGCTCCACTGTATCGATTCTCCAGCAATATCAATTCTTCAATAAAATGACTGTTGTCGAGATTAAATAGTGTCATCGCACCTATCTGATAATTTCGCATTTATCATAAAGAAATCGTGGTGAGATTACATTTCCCATTCCGTCTTCGAATGAAGTTATTATTCTCCAGCTCTTTTTATTTTGCCATTTTTTCAAAAGATCTAACAGATGGAACAGAGTGATATTGTTAGATTCGTTCGACTGTGAAAAGTAACAACACGATTCTAACTTTTTTTGTTATTGTCGAACATTACTTTATTATAATCAGACGCAAAGCGTGCCTCCAGCCAGACAAGACACGTGGTTTTAAGATTCCTTGTAATGTCACGTCTGAATGCCGGTCTAACTTTTCTTCTAGCTCAAGAATAATGGCTCACTTAGGGAGTCACGTGATCTTTTTGACTTTGAAATTATCAAATTCGGATTCCTCGTCAAATTTTACGTCAAAATTCTGGTCTAACTTTTCTACTACCTCAAAATTGAAAATTTCAATTCCGGGGCTTTATAAGGGGACACTTAAGAGGTCACGTGATATTTTTTCGGCTTCGATGTTATCAAATTCGGATTCCCCGTCAAATTTCACGACGAAATTCTGGTCTTACTATTTTAAACAAGCTCAAATTTGAAAATTCCCATTTTTAGGGCCTTAAAGACCTTCAGATTAAATGGCGTCTACAAAACCTGTAATTTTCATGTCTCTATCTCCTTCCGTTTGGACTCGAACTCGTCCCACAATTTGTAGACTGTTTTGGGCCGTTTCTAGGACCTTCAATGCCTTTAAGGGTCCTCAGAGGGGTCTACATTCTACCATACCTGAAATTTCTTACGTCTCTATCTCTTTCCGTTCGTACTCCCACTCGTTTGCAAAAAATGCATCATGTTGTCGTACTACTTTCTTTCTTTTTTAAAACTCAGGCTAAAATTGGACGAGAAATAGATTGAAAATAGTCTTGAAGTTCAAAAATTTTCGGTTTAGTGTCTTATAGTTATACACGTCGACCTGCTTCAACAGCGGAACTCCCTCAACTTTAACCCAGCTAGTTCCGGTTGGTTGAGACACATTTATTCCATTCCTGTAGTAAAGGTTCCCACTTCTGTCTATCGCTAGTACGAGGTCGACACCTGAAGCAACCCACTTCATGAGCGGATAAGCAGAAACTTGTTCCCAGGTCTCGCCAATAGTTGCTTCGTCTCCATAAGTGTATGGCCTGTACCAGACTGTACTGTGTGAAACCCCCCACACTCCTGAACGTCCAGAGGTGACTTGCTGAAGCCAGCCGTCTGCTCGTTCCCAAGTTATACCGTTGTATCTCCATATATGTTTTTGAGCTGCCCCCCAGACGTTCCTTTCCTTGCTTGCCACCACCCTAATACTAGGGGGTGGCAACTTTTTTTAATCTTTTTTTCGAACCCGGGCTAAAATTGGACGAAAAATCGATTGAGAATAGTCTTGAAGTTCAAAAATTTTGGGTTAAGTGTCTTTTCTGGGGGTGGTTGCCACCACCCTAATGTGTATTTCGATAAATACAGAAAGAACAAAGCCAAGTAGTTTAGGCTCCTTGTTTCTCGGTTTTCAAATGTCCACGAAGTGCTAAATGCGCCCTTATTTTCAGGTTGATGCTGGGTTCTAGTATAATACCGTGTATTCTCCAAACACTCCTCATCATACCGATACCGATGTCTTTCAAGTGGCTCTACACCAAAGGTAATTTTTTTTCCTTCCCAAGAAATTGTTTAGACTGGGCATAAGAAGTGGGACAATATCACGAGTAGTAATAACTTTGTTAAAGAGATGCCCCTACACGTTACCTAAGTCTACACGTTACCTAAGTCGCACGATTGTCCTGTCACCGACAGTGCTCCCACCTCCGTCTCCTCGGTGTGAAGCAATGTTTCCTTCAGGCCAACCCGTTGGCCGTCCCGGTGCTGCAAAGATGGATATCTGGTTATAGTTGGCAGTTGGCACCGAACTCTTTGTTCTCGGTTTGGCTGGGAGAAACCACGTACACATCTTGAAACCTTCCCCATGCATTACAGCTGCAGAGATCCTATGTATTTCTTGATTTTCTCTTTAAGTCTAAACTTTTGATGCGCGAGAAATTTTCTTGTGTTTGGAGTGGGTTGATATTCTTACCCCGGCCTAATGTGTGATTGTGTGATCAAAGCACCAATTGGTACGGCTGGAGACCACTGAATTTATTTTGATAGTTCTACTATCATAGTAGACTCTTCCAGATAAAATCTGGCACGTCCGCATGTGCCTTCTTTTTCAGACAGTCTAGCCTAACTAGCTTACAATTTCTAATGTTTTACCCTTTTTATTTCAACCGAACTGCTTTGAGAAAGTAAAAGCTATGTTGCCGATCACTACAAATGTATAAACTGAAAGCAGTGCATGATGCAACTATTGCATATTCCTATAACGACAGAAGTTCAGACTTCAGTATTCAAATCTCTGTAGTCCTGGCATCCAATTTCCCCAAGAATTCTGAGGTTCAATCTTCTATTTAACAAACTATAGAGAACCCGATTCCTGAAATATCATAGTTTTCACATTTTCCACACAATACGTGAGTCATCAGTCAGGTATAGGACAAATTTTATTTCATTGAGAGTTTGGCTTAAACCGTTTTAACTAAAATATTGTTTCATTGGTCGACAAACTT
The DNA here is from genome assembly GCA_000226015.1 of Mnemiopsis leidyi. Lineage (NCBI taxonomy): Eukaryota > Metazoa > Ctenophora > Tentaculata > Lobata > Bolinopsidae > Mnemiopsis > Mnemiopsis leidyi. The sequence goes on along the minus strand of JH153665.1, from coordinate 474,842 downwards.
GTTGACCCTATCATTTTGACATTTAGACATTGTAAAGTCTGCTTATATTCTTATAAAGGCCAAAATTCTCTAGTTTGCAAAAAAGAAAAAGTGCCAGGTATTTTATGTCCGACCCGGCGAAGTCACAAAGAAGACATAATTTTTTTGGCTCTTTGCATATACTTTAACAATACTTTAACTTAGGTTTGTGAAAGATAGTGTTTTTTCAAATAAACCAAATTTGAAATTTCGAACAAATTCAAACACAATGATATATTTTAGACCCAGCTTTATGATACAAGCTCTGTCCTCTCTATGACTTACCTATTTATTTCGATTCACGGTCAATTTTATACAGATTTTGATCAATATAATCTTTTCAAGAGTCACTTAAAAGTGACCCATGCTAATAGGGCAAGTGACATGGTCCAACATTGGATAACCTTAATAGCAGTGACATACAGCTAGAGGTCCACATTATGTTTTTCTCGTATCTTGCCATTTGGACCCAAATGGCAAGATTCTTTTATGCGTTTTGTGCATGTGCACAACAAGTACAAAACAAGGGTTGGCGAACGACGGCATAAATCCGGATAATGTGGAATATTTAAAGCTCAAAAAGTGTCCGCGTGCACGCTCTTTTGTTAAACTTAATCATGTTATACTAATACGACGATATACGGTAATACCACTATTGGTAGTGCAATTACCATATTAAGACTACGAGCTTGCGAGTGGTAATCATGCAATAAATTCACGAGCTTGCGAGTGAATTTATTGAAGTAATTTCACGAGCTTGCGAGTGAAATTACGTATGGTAATTGCAATACCAATAGTGGTATTACTGTATTATTCAACAGCGATGTATATAACAGCAGAGGTAACATGAAAAATGTCAAGCCGATATCTCAAGTTTTCAAGATTTGCCTTGGGACCTCAGTCGTAGTTGCTTTGCCGTAGAGACAGCCACGCAGTGCCGGGCAAGTTTAGACTTGAAAGACGAAAAGCCAAATCAGTCATTTCTTTTACTTTAGTCCACAAAAGCCACAATTTTGTACAATTGTTCACTTATCCAAACCGTTATCAGGAAAATTATGACACATTTCAGAGCCCCCTATCTTACTGATAATTTACGTAGGATAAAGTCTGGATGGTTATTACTCAACCTTGCCCAAATACATCGATAGCCTAGAGCCCCGCAGCCAATAGGTAACCGGGTCCACTGTCACGTGCCCTCTCCCCAGCAATTACAGGGAAGGAGCCCAGAGGGTCGGAGCATAGAGGCGCATGTTAATGTGTCGGCAGACAGACCTAAGTTCACGTTATTTGTTCTTTGATTTTAATATCCGTTTGGTTTGACAACAGAGGGCCGTATTTTGATGACCTCATTATGTGTGCTTGTCGTTACTTAAAATAGGAACATAGTTCGCCGACGTAATTTAGGTCATATCTCAAGATATCCTGCTCCAAGTTTTGCTGTAAGACCATTGACATAGCTTTTGACAGCTAGCTACTATACGTGATTTTGGCTGAAATTTATGATCTGGGAAAAATTGTTCCTTACAGAGGCTTATCCAGTACAAATGCGTGATTTGGCTACTTCTCTTTCAATTCTTGAAGTTAAGATATTTACTTGTACATTTTTGTCACCCCATCGAACCCTTTTGTCAACAAAAAAGGTGGGCGAATTACATTTAGATAATTACCTATATTGGGACTCTAGGCCTTAAAAGGGCCTTCAAAAATATCAACCACAAGGAC